>WTSP01013214.1:35749-45926 GCA_025331215.1 Actenoides lindsayi | reverse complement strand
GGGGGCGGTGGGATGATGGGGGGTGAGGGGTGGGGGGGGCTCGCCAGCTCCTCCCTCAGTCTGTGGTTCTCAGCCAACAGCACTGTGTACACCTCTCCAGAGAGGGCTTCACCTGTGGGATGGGGTGGGGGATGCCACTGAGACATGTCCTATACCCCCAGTGCAGGAATGGGGACTAGGAGCAAGCCCTTGCCTCCCCCACACCCTGGGATGGGCACTGGAGGGCTCAGCGCCAACTCTGATCCCCCACTACAGCCAATTCCATGGTGCAGACCATGAGAATGGGATGGCCATCAGTGGAGCCCAGCAGCTGTATATGGGTTCCCTGCTCTGAGGGCCCCCATCCCTGCTTGCACCCACCTTCTGGCTTCTCACTGTTTCTTCCCACCCTGGTGAGCTTCTCCTGCAGCACCCTCTCCATCGCCTCGATCACCTGTTAAAGAGAGAAGAACTGTCCCCATATCACCAGCTCCATGCTGGGCTGTGGTGACCATCACATCACCCCAGCCACTATGGTCCTGGGACCAGGTTGTGCTCATGGAGGGGCAGGATGGGCCAGAAGGTTTCATTTGCTCCACAGAGCCTTGTGCCCCCAACTTGCCTTCTCCTGCTGCTGCACTGTCTTTTCCAAGCCCTTCATTTTGGCCACCTTCTCCTGACACCTCCTCAGTGCAGCTTGTTGCTGCCGGTGGGCTCGCTGGAGCAGCACCAGATCCTTCTCCTGGTCATTTTTCTGGTGGGAGGAGGAATAGGAAAAGTCCCCAGGGACCTCTGGGCTCAGTCTCAAGCCTTAAGGCATCACTCGTAGGGTTGAGAGAGCCTCATGGGGGAGGTCCTGAGGTTCTCAGGCTTGGCTATGGGGGTGCCATGATGGTCTCCCTACTGTCTCCCCTGCTCCTTCCTCCCCGTCCCCCCGTCCCCCCGTCCCGTCCCCCCCCATCCCACAGGCAGCCCCTGCCCACTCCTGCCGGCATCCATACCCGGATTAGCTCGTTCTGCAGCTGCTGGACACGGTCCTTCAGTCTCCTCATCTCTGCTGTTCCAGCCACCAGCTTGCATTTGAGGGTGGCTACAACAGCACATGCCATGTTCTTGTCACCCGGCTGGGGAACAGTGTGGTCCCCTCCACTGTACCAGTGAGAGGGATCCCTCAGTTCCCACCTCCCATTTCCCCATCACGCACTGAGTCTGTCCAGCAGCTCCTCCCGGGTCATGACATCCAGGTCCATGTCAGCAAGCAGAGCATGGCCCAGCTCCTCCTGCGAGATCAGGCTGTGCCGCAGGTGCCCGTTCTCCACCTCTAGGCTGGTGATGTGCTGGCGCAGGGACAGGATGTCTCCTGCCATCCGCTTCAGTGCCAGGCGGTAGCTGCTCGCCTCCTGCCAACCCAGAGCAGAGCTGCTGGCACCCCGCTGCCAGACGGGGCTTTCCCCTGCACCCAGAGCTCAGATGAGAGGATTTGTCTTGAGGGTCAGACCCACCATGGAGGAGCTAAGAAACATCTAGTTTTTCCCCTCCTCTTGCAACCATCCATCCTTCTCTTCCCCATCCATCCATCCATGATCATTCTCCTCTCTATCTATCCTTCTCCAATCATCCATCCTTCTCTCCATCCATCCATCCATCCATCCATCCATCCATCCTTTTCCAAGCATCCATCTTTCTCTCCTGCCCATCCAAACCTTCTCTGCACCCACCCACCTCTCCCTCCACCCAACAGACCACCCCTTTCCCATTTCCCTGTCTTTTCCTACCACCCTCTTGGGGGAAAAACAACTCTCCCAAGGACATAGGGTGGAGCAGTGTTGGAGCTGGGGGTCAACCTCAAGATCTGAGTCTTACAGGGCTTTGCAGATCTTTAAAAGAAGGGAGGTTGTGAAGAATAACAGAAGGAGGACTGTTATGCAGATGAGCCCGGGTTTTTTTTTTTAGCACCTGGGAAACACCTTGTTAGGTGATGCTGGGGGGAAATAATTCCCTGAGAGTTTGCATCTCCTCAGGATGACCCTCATGAATCCCTCCCAGCTATGCTGGGCTGCAGAAAGGATACTGGCAGTAGGGACCTTGGCCGGAGTGAGCCACGTGCCTCAGCCGCCCGCTCCCAGCCTTGGGGCTGGCCTTGGCCAGCAGCCTGCGGGGGGAGGGGGGCTGCAGCATGAGGAGGGGGTGCAGCAGCATCATGCAGCCTTGGGGAAGGAGGGGAAAAAGGGGGGCAGGTGCAGCCAGAGGCTCAGCTACTTCCTCATCATCTGCCCGAGAGCTGTTTCATCCAGGACTTGGTTCATGCCCAAGATAAAGCCCCCTCCAGACAAACTCAATGGCTGCACCCCCAGACCTTCACTCACCAGCAGCGCAGAGCCGACAGCAGCCTGGGTTTGGTCCCCATAGGAGTCAGGACCTGTCCTGGGGACACTGCTGTGTACCCCAATGTCCCCACTGCTCCCAGCTCCTTTCATCTTCCCAACACTCACCGGCTCCTGATAGTGCCCAATGATGTCCTGGGACCTGCAGAGCAGAGAGCAGGGAGACACCCTTGGCCAGCTGCTCCTGCTGGGGTGAAACACCAGCAAAGCCTTGGCCAGGGAACCCTCCATAGGAAACAGGAGCATGTCTGGGGTGCAGGGAGGCAAGGCAAGCACTGGTGAGGATGGGGATGTGGGAGGGGTGGGAGCCTGGGGGACATGAGGAGGAAGAGCATCAATGATGGGGAAGGAGAAGCTGCTGGGGAAAACACGGGGAGAACTGGAGGAAGGAGAAAAACCACCCCAAGGAAGATGGGAAGAAGGAGCCAAGAGGGGTGTGCAAAAGCAGCATGGTCCCCGTACCTCCACTCCTTCGACGGTGCTCCTGTCCTGGGCGGGAACAGCTGCTTTCCAGGCAGGATACTGGCCACAGCATCAGCTGCTGGGAGCGACTCTTCATCTTGGTGGAGCTGGCAAGAGACATCAGAGCAGAGGGTGAGGATGGGGAGAAGAATCCCGGAGGGCTTCTTCAGCCCTTTCCTCACAGCTGGGAGTAAAACACCTTTGTCATCATTGCTCTGGGGTCAGGATCCAACCCTGCCCCCCAAAATCTCTGACATTGCTGGCTGCGATGCTTCAGGACCCCCTCCGGGGCTCAGATGCGACATGATGTAGCCACAGCGCTGGAAGACCTTCTACTGAGAATGTGGACACCTAGAAATGGGTTTGAGCATCATTTTGTGGCTGGACCCTTGAAGGGAAATTTGGCTATGACCGAAAGCATACCCAACTGGGTGCTGTCCCTGTAATGGGGACCTCTGGGCCCTCAGCTCCCACTGGTGACAGCCCCATCCTCACCCACTGCCCCCAGCACTCACAGTGGAGGAGAAGGGTCTATAATACAGCATCATCCCCACTCCTGGGGTACTCCAGTCCCTCTAGCAGCCCTCTCCTGGCAGCCAGCCCTGCCCATGGTGGGTTGCCAGGCTCTACCTGCCCCAAACAAACTCCTCAGTGGCTCCATCACCCCCGGCCAAACTCCTCTTCCCCATGTCACCACCCGAGCTGCCAGTCGGTGGACTTACTGTGATGCTGAGGGGTTGTAGCATGAGAAAAAGCTGAGGGTTTTTCTGCTGGCAAAGGGATTTAGATGGCACAGGGGTTCCTGGCAGCCTGGCATGTCAGTGGCTGTTGCTACAACACAACCCTTCTCTTAGCAACTCCTCCCTGCAGAAGCTCAGCACCTAAAACCACCCTCCCACACCCAGACGGGTGCATTCTGGGTGCAGCCAGCTGCTTCTGCTCTTCCTTGCCCAGATCTCTTCTCCTTTAGCATCCCTTTGACCACTGCACATCCCATTGCCACTTCCAAAGCCATCATTGCCCATCTCCCTTTGAGCCCCCAGCCCCTCGCTGCCCTCAGCCCTCACTCCCCAGCCCAGTTTTGGCTGCTGTTGCCTTATCTCAGACCCAAGGAGGTGACTGGGTGGCAGACAGTAGCTGGTCCCAGTGCATCCGGGTGGCTCTGGTGATACCAGCCCCTCATTTCCATGCCTTGGATGTGGGTATGGAAATGCTCCCACCTCCCAGCACACTGTTCCGATGCTTCCAGTGCTCAATTAACTTCTTGAAGATATGCTGGGCAGCATTGTGCCTCAGCTCCTGATCCCAAACAGAGACTAATTCACTGATCAAACCTCACTTGCATCCCCAGATTGGATTTAGAGAGTTTTAAGGCAAGGGATGCTCCGTCAAAACAGGTCCCCCAGTCCTGTCCCCCTTTCAGGGCACTCACAGAGGCTCTTGTGCCTCCCGCCCATGGTGACATCCCGCATCCACCTCTCCTTTGGTGTTGGTTAAGGAACAAAGAGGCTGGTGTAAGTCAATGGAGCCCCTCACTCCCACGTCCCGTGCCATCAATTTTTCATCAAAGAGCCAGCGGGAAGTGTGCAATTATCTGCTCCATCAATAATGCACGGGACCGCGCTTGGCTGGCCCACACTGGGCAGCTGCTTTCCCTGCCTGCTGCTGGGTTCAGCTGCAGCTTTTCCAGGCTCAGCCAACATCCACAGAGGCTGGGAAACCATCCCCAGGCCTTAGTCCCAGCCCAGCGCTGCTCAAACACACACCATCCCTTATTTCTTCCTGGAGCAGGCAGCATTGCCCCATTGCTGCCTCCAGGGATGAGGGCCGAGTTAAGGGTATTTGAAGACTTTTCCCCTCTCCACCTCCTATTTCAAATCCACCCAGAGATAACTGTGTCTCTCCTTCCTGCAGGGGTCTGGGATGAAAGGCTGGGAATCCACGTCTGAAATGATGGAAGCTTTGAAACTCCCAGCACTCATTATTTATTTTTCAGTATTTTTTTTTCTTTTTCCTCCATCACTCCCAAGCCTCTGAAGCTTTCCCTGCCTTTAGAGCCTTTTATCCACCCCGAACGAGCCGCCCCCCTCCTTCTTGTATTTGCTTAGGCCAAGTTTCTTTTTTTTTCGTATTTACTTAACAAATTGCTCCCAGACGCTTTGATGCACCCGATTAGCTGGAATCAATTCATCTCTAGATGGAGCATCACGGAGCAAAGCGAGGCAGGGAAGTGGGGGCTGGCAATAAACCACCACAGGAAGCAGGAGGGTCTGATAGTGGCCAAAAATAGGGTGTGCCAGAGGATTCTGCAGCCGCATGGCCCAACCTGACCCCATCCCTGGCTGGGGAAGGGACAGCAAAGCACCCCAGCGAGAGGCTGAGGATGGGCCAACTTGTTTCTCTGGTGCACACGGTGGCATGTGAGCCCCTGGCAGTGCACCAGCCTCTTCCGCAACCCAATCTCCTTTCAGCTCAACAAATAACACGTCCCTGGATGAGTGTTAAGCCCAATTCCTTAATTGTTCTGAAGATGGGATAACTCAGATTTACGTATGTGGAAAAAAAATAAATAAAATCACTGTGGCAGCTTAGGAAGATCAGAGGGGAAAAAAAATTATCCCATTTTCCCCCTCTTTTCTCTAACAAACCTCAGCCCCTGGGGGATTTACAGGTTCCCTGGGGGAAATGCGGTGATTTGTAGCCCCGCACACCTTGTCAGGATGCAGCAGCCGGTGAAAGGCGGCAAATAAACGGTGTTTTATCTGATTAAACCAAGAATGAACTCCCTTCCCGTGCAGCAGGGCTGGGAGGGGGGGCTGTCCTGGGAGTGCATGGGGTGGGGAGTGTGTATATTAGCCAAAGCATCACAATTCAATTTAAGAGTTAATTGGATTGCATCGGAAAGTGCTTAATGTGAGCCGAGCTGGATTTAATAGAGACACCACATCTTCTGTTGCCTTACTAAGCAGAAGAATGATTTTAGGGCAGGCGATTACCATCTCTACCGGCTCCAGGCCCAGCTGCCGGCTGCTGATAGTGTGTCGTACAAGGAAATAAAAGCCTCTGGATTACAACTGGGCAACTCGGGGAGGCAAGATGCTCAGTGTAGAGACGACTGCTCCTCGGGCTCCCACCCGCCTGCCTGCTTCTTCAAGATAAGGCTCAAGAAAGCAGTCGTGCCACCAGCAGGGACTGTGATTCCTCTGCGAGTCGCTGCTGGGTTATTTTGCTCAAAGAACGAGGAGAAAAAAAAAAAAAAAAAAAAAAGAAGGAAAAAAAAAAGGAAAAGAGAAAAAAAGAAAATTGCCGACTAGGATAGAGGTGGGTTGACTTTGGAAAGCAAACTCCAGCTGAGTCAGCTCCTGGCTCCTGCAAAACAATTTCCTCCCCATCCTGCTGCATGGGGCTGCTTTTGGGAGGGGTGGGGACAGATGGAGTGATGTCCCCAAGTGCTGCTCATGGTAACCAGGGGGAAAGTGAGGAAGGGGAGGCCAGCAGAATCTCCCAGGATGGGTCTCTCTTCCCAGCATGGGTGGGAGCATCCCCCAGTGCTGCTGCTCATCCGTGACTACACACTGGGGCCAGACCTAAAAAAAACCTCCCCTCCTGGGATCAAAAAATGAGGGAAATAGGTTGCAACTGTCTCCATTGGGGCTTTCCAGGTTTTTTCCTCCTAGGAAAACAGCCTCATCTGTATTTTAAGACAAAGATGCTTCCAGCACCTGGGGATGTAAAGAAGTGGAGAAAAAGAGGAGGGATAAACCCCAAGCATCCCCATCACTCCCAGTGACAGGTGCTGCCGTGACTCGCCCTTGGCCTGGCAGATGCTTTATTGCCAGTGCTGTGCCCATCCATTTCCCCATTTGCTTATGTATTGACACCGTTCGCTGATAAAACACCCCTCGCTTTTCAGCAGCAAGCATAAATCCATCAACACTCCAAGCCACTGCTCTGAGCACCCAGCACCCTGAGTACTCCATGCCTGGAGCATCTACCCCCCAACCATCAGGCCCCATCCTTCATTAATTAGCACTGGGAAGGGCTGAGAAGTCATTAAATAAGGACAGGTAAGCCCTTCTGTGCTGTGTTCACCAAGGGTTTAGTAGTGCTGACAGGACTGGGTTGGAGAAGGACACTCAAGGGCATGCACATGCAACATGCATACCCCCAAATACACCAAAAGTGGTATTTTGGAGCCATTTTTTCCCCCCTACTCTGCCCTACTGCTGGGGTCCATAAACCACACACACACAGCAACCCAGACCCATGCAGGAGAAGAACATGCAAAGCCCACTGAGCCCATGCTATTTTCTGACCCTGCCTGGAGACTGGATCACCAGAAAAACCCCTTGTCCAACGTAGCTGCGGCACTCAGACCATTTGCAACCCCCTCCCAATCCACTTGCAGCCTCCCCCAGCCCTCTGTGGTTCGGTCCCTGCCCCACCAGTACCCTCCGCTGCTTTGCAAAAGCCACATCCCGCTGTCTCCCTCCTCTCCATCCCACCTCACCCCATCTTGGCCTCAAGAAAACAGCATTTCGAGCTGCTTTTACTCTCCCCCAGAGCAGCCAGTTTGGAAGCAGGGATGAGTATATTGCAGCTGGATTTGGGGTGACTGGGGCCTTCTGCCATACTCTAAATCCCATCAAGAGCCTCTTGTGGCTGCGGGTCACCCCATCTATGCCCCGGTGTCACACAGTGGGGACACTGGCGAACCCACCTGGGGAACATCTTCATGCACCGGGTTCATCATCACCGGGGCCAAAAGCTAATCAAATAAAAGGGGAAGCAAATTGCTGAGTCCTTAATCTCCTTGAGAAGTGAGATGAATATCATCTGGGGTCACATGAGGTGATTTACTTTTATTAATCGGCTTAAACCTGCATAATGGGCGTGCTGGGGAAACCCACCCAGCACGAGCGTCGCGCCTGTGGGTGCTCGGGCACCCATGGGTGTCCAAACGTAACCGAGCCTCACCGGGGGCCAGGACAGAGCTGAGCCACCTTATCTCAACCTTCCAACTGCTCCTGCCTGCATCCCGGCCTCTCCCAGCGGCGGGCAGAGCAGCAGCTGCCCGGGGGAGGTGAGCAGCTCGCGGGTCGTGCCCGCAGCGGCGGGCGGGGCTGGGCAAGCGGCGGGGCCGCCGCTAGATGGGGCTGGAGCCGCGCACCGGGCCGGCCACGCCAGGAGCGGGGCCGCGGCGCCCGGGAGCCAGCTTCTCCCTTGCTGCAACCCCGGGCGTGCTGCTTCTGCACCCCTTGAGGCGTCTGCAGTCCGTGCAGCAGCTTCACCCCTTGCAGCACCCTCACCTCTCGCAGCACCTGCTCCCCTCGCAGCACCCTCAGCCCTTGCAGCATCTTCACCCTTTGGAGCACATTCATCCCTGGCATCACCTTCCCTCCATCCACCGTCCTTTTCCCTTGCGGCATCCTCATCCATTGCATCTCCCTCACCCCTCGCAGCACCCTCACAGCACCTTCTATCCCCCTCTTCCCTTGCCAGTGGGCCACCTTTGCAGGCACTAGCCCCAAGGAGCTGCTGGGCCCTATACCATGCTGGGGGTCCCCTCCCAGCTTGCCAAGGCAGAAGACCTCATTCAGCAGTTGCAGGAGCCCCTGCCTTCCTCAGGGGTCACCCAGCAGCTGGAAATGGGTCCAGCAAAGGGGTTCCCACACGGCTGCCAAGCCTGAAATCCTGCCCACACCACTGCTGCTCATTCTACCATGGCACAGTGTGGTTTTGGGGGACAACCTGCACATCTGGGTTCTCATGTGATGGAGCTGATGGGACATGTGAACAAAATGCTGGCAAGGAGAAATAAAATGACATTTACTTCTCCCAGCCCCACAAGAGGCCTTTTGTAAAACCCATGGCATTGACAGGTCAGGGAAATATGGGTGATGGAAGCAGGGAAAGAAAGGCTTCAAGAAGCAGCAAATGTTTGAAGAGGCTGGAAAAAACGCCCCCCTAATCGTTAAGTGCTGCTTGTAAATTATTCATCGACTGGTAAGAGAGGCACAAATCTATTCAGCGATAGGGCAGAAGGGTAGGAAAACATGGTTAGGCTGAGCCCAGTATAAACCTCAGCTTAAGATCAGAAATCTCATCCAGCAGAAATCAGTCTCAGACCTTGGTAAGCCCAAGAAGGGAGGAGGGAGGTTTCAAATGTCCTAGCCCAAACCCAGCACAGAGGCTTTTCTGCCTCTGTGGCACCAGAGTCAAGGGCTCACCCCATCTCCGATAATATTCCTCATCACTTTGTTTTCCTGACACCCCCACCCCCCTCACACACTTTTTAATGAAGGCATTAACAAGCAGATCTGGAGCAGGACCTTCAAAGCCGCAGGGTAGGGCTGGGGATCAGGGTTTGATCAGCCCGAGCGGAGTGGAAAGAAGTGACAGGGCTGTGATCAGCCAAGTGCTCCCCCTCAAAACCCCCCCAGATCCAGCTGCCGGTGGGGGGCTGTCATGTCCCGGCTCCCTCCCGCACGCACGCTCCATTAGTAGGGTGTCAGCCCCGATTCCCGGTGCTGTCAGGAGATGGGCTTCCCAGGGCTTTCCAAGCAAATCCCCTGCACGGCGATGCAAGCAGAGTGAAAAGAATTTGTGCTTTAGGGGGAAGAAAAAAGCAAAAGAAAGAAAATGGTTGACAAAGGTTGGGGAAAAAAACCAATAATCCTACCAGCAACACTTTCTAGCATTGCAAGCCAGAAGAAAGGAAGGTGCTTAGGCAGGGCAAGGGTGCCCAGGTCTTGTGCAAATCCTTTCTGGGCTCCCATTGCCCCGCTCAGGCTTTCAAATTGGATGCTGGAAGCAGCTGAGAGCCCATTTCCCACCCTCCCTCGCTTTATCACCACAAGGATGCTCCCATGAGGATCCAGTGAGATGGATTTGAGGCTACTCGGGACATTGACACAAGCAAAGAGCGAAAATGGGGGTGAAAACACATCACACAGACCATAGAGTGATGCCAGGGCTGGATCCTGTGCAGATCTGGAGGGTGTTGGGGCTTTTCGGGAGCCCTGGGGCAATCTGGTCCATCCAATTTGGACCTCATCACATTTAAGCTGCACTGTGGTACCTGCCTCCGCACGCCCCATTACTGGTTTCCATTAGGCTGGGCATAAAGCAGCTACCGAGGCCACGGAAAAGGAAGCAATAAAGCTCACTGGATTGGAGGAATTAAAACAGCTGGAGGAAAAAAAATATCGCTTTTCTCTATTTTTTATGGTTGTTATTTTATTGCTAATTTTCTTCCTGCTTTGCAGCCTGAATCCTAGCTAAAGGAACTGGGTTGAAGGTGGGGTTTGGGCAGCCCAGCCCCCCCCCACGCCCCCCCCCCGCACTCCCCC
>WTSP01013214.1:20893-35649 GCA_025331215.1 Actenoides lindsayi | reverse complement strand
GGTTTTGTGGGCCACCCCCCCCCCCCCCCCCCCCCCCCGCCTTGTAGCTATTTAATAAGCAGAACTGAGGTTTAACGACCTGTTATTTTTAAAGCCAGATGGCTGAAAGTACAGGAAGATATTAGGACCACGAGGGCTGGGTTTGAATTCATCCAAGGCCTCCATTTAGCAGTACAAAGGACTGGAGGAGGAGAACAGCTGCCTTTTATTTTTTTTCTCTCCTGGAGACGAAAAGTATGAGCTGGAGGTGCCTGAGGTTTCCCACACAGTGCAGTGGTAATAGAAGAGAATTTACTAAATGGATTTGGGATTGAGCAATTAGATTGAAGCTGCCTCCAGTAAGGTGCTAGGACACTGTCCCTCCTCCAGCTCTTGTGCCACCCTGAAATAGTCAGTGCCCAGGGATGTGGCCACTGATGGAAATGCTCCTCCATGGGCATACCACCAGAAGTTATTGGTACAACCAGGCTATGGCTAAAAACTGCTTCTCTTGCATTGGACAAGAGGTTAAAATTTGGGATTTATGATGGGTTTTACCTGGTTTGAGGCAGGGCATGTGCCTTCATGAAGGCTGGCAGGGTTATGCAGTGGGCAGGCTGCTGGCATGGCATCATTGGCTGCTCCCGTGGCTTCTTACCTGGCAGTAAAATGGGCGCCCAGAGGCTGTCCCCAGGTCTTCACCCCTCTCAAGCGTGCGGGGGTCCAGGCTGGGGAGGGCATCACTGCTGGATGGGGTCAGGAACACCACTGGTCTCTGTGGAGGGAGAGGCAATGGGCTGGAGGATGGATGAGAGGGACAAAGAGAAGCCACTGCACTGCATGGCCCCTGTGTCACCAGCCACAGCCCCAATAGGCCCATGGGAAAGATCTGTGGATTGCCCATGCTCGGCTCATCTTTGCAAGGGGAGCTTTGTGCAGAGAGGGGAGCTCTGGGATGAACCAGTGCTGGACCACCAAGGCAAGGAGAAGGAAGGAGGCAGATCTTCACACTGAAACCTGTGTTGGTGGAACTAGCAGCTGTATGCCCAGCTCAGCCCATCCCAGGCAGGCAGGAGGTGGGTATCCAGGGATGCTAAAAGCCACTTTGTCACCCAGCACTGTTCCCGGCTTTGGTGCCTGCTAGATAATGCCTCTCCGGCACATTGGCAGCCACTGCCAGACCCCTGCCAGACGCTACCGGCAGCCGTAATGAGATTTTCCTGGCCCTCATTTCCCACGCCGGGCTCTGCGAGCCCCAGTCTCCTCCACCAGTCCGGCTTTTATAGACTCCCTCCTAATCCGGTTAGAGGAGGAAGTCGGATCTAATGGAATAAACGATGGAGGCCATGCGCTCCTCACCTCTGCCTGTGACGGCAAGGTCATAGACAGGGACTCTCACCTCATTCTGCCCATCCCAGCTACCAGTACCAGGGCAGGTTTGGCTGCTGGGGATTTTTCCTGCTACTGGGATGCTTGCATCAAGGCACAGCACCCCAGCGCCCACCTATTTCACCATTGAGTGTGACACAGTAAATCCTGGGCTCCCCCCTGCCTCCCCACCTCACAGGTGCTCTCTTTGCTTTGCTGGCTGAGCAATCGTACTGGGAGCCCACTCTAAATTGGTTGTGGCCATGGACACCGGCGAAATGGCCCTCGTTGGCTATAGCTCCGTGCCTGCGCCCAGCCTCACCTCGTTAGTGCGGCTAACGAGGGCAGTGAGCAGGAGGAGGTGTCCGGAGGCGTCCCCATGCCCTTCCTCCCCACCACCTCATTAACACCATCAGCATCATCATCCCCTGTGCCACTGCATTTCATTATGATGCTGGTTCCCCCCGACCTCAAGCTCCTCCAGCATCAAAGCTGGGGTGAAGATACCCCCCCGCCTGGACACTCTTCCTCTTCCTCGGGGAATAACATCATGCAAAATGCAACAGTTTAGGCTCAGCCTGCAATTACAGAGGCCGGTTTACAGCTGCTACCCACCATGCCGGAGAGATGGCCAGCCCGGCCCCGCCACCATGGCCCATCAGAGAGCAGCTCACCGGAGCAGCGTGCGCTCTTAATTCAATTAGCGCTGCCCTGAACGATCCCTTGGGATGGGCGGGCGGAAAGCAACAAATTCTCCTTAACAAAGACATTCCCTGCTTTTTTTTTTTTTTTTTTATGGCTCCTCGCTGACTTGGCTTTCCCTGGCTACCAATGCTCTTGTCTGGCAGCAACAATGTAATGCATCTTGTAACCCACTGTGCAATACAGGGAATGGGTGATGTGTTTGATTGACAGGTGTCAATCAAGTGCTGGCAAGCAGGAGCTCAGCTGCCAGGAGTTTGGCTGTGCCGAAAGCCCTCGGGGGGCTTGCTGGCTCATCCAGAGATGTTCAGCAGAGAAGGGTGGTGCTTCCCCAAAACCAAGCTTTTCTTGCGTCCCCTGCAATGTGGTTTGGGGATAAAAATCTCAGTTTCAGCACTCATTGAGGACTAACTGAGCCAGACAGGATAAAGAAAGGGAAACACATGGTGATTGCCCACTCCCCATCCAATTGTAAACCCTTTTTTTTTTTTTGCCAGCTCAAAAGGGGTTTGATGGCCAGGCTGGCACAGTGACAATTTACACCCCAGCGCAGTGACAATTTACACCCCAGCACTGTGCCAATTTACACCAGGCGCCGATCTGCTCCTGGTTATAAATGGCAGCAATTACATAAATTAAGGCTGTTTAAGCAATGCTATAGCCAGCCTGTTGAGTGGTTTTGTTGTGTTTTTTTTTTCTTTGCCTGGAAAAAAAACAACCCTAGCTATTCCCTTTCTGTCAGAGGCTGTCACCATGTGCCACTACACCGCCAGACCCCATCCTGGGAGACATGACCAAGGGTGCTCAGCAAAGCGGGTGGCAGAGATTTGAGGTGATCCTGAAGGTCCCAAGGGCTGAGTTAATGGGCTGAGCAAGGCGTGGTCATGCCAAAATGAAATGTAAAACAGGACTGGTTAATAAACAGGGGCGAGGAATAAATGCTTTAGGAAAAAAAGATGCCTCCAGTGGGTATTTTCCAGTCCTTGGATGAGGGCTTAGCATCCCCAGGGGACATCAGGGACAACATCCTGCTGACCCTGCATATGGATTTCAATTTACCCCTGGTTACTGCACAATCAAACTCGTCTTTCCTGATCAGGACACTGAATTTGGGGTGGGAAAAGAAGAACGAAGGGAAAACAGGAGCCCTTCCTTGAGCCACAAGCTGGTACTGAAGTGGGTGAAGTTGACTGCAGGTTTTCCCCTGCAACAGTTTTTCTAGCGACAGCCTTTAATTCGCTTAAACGCCAGCGTTTTGCTGAAGTCTTTGATTTCTTTGTCTCCCTGAGATGATCAAAGTCTTTTGTTCTCCTTTGGGCTCCAAAGAGAGAGCGCAAGGGGGGTGAAGGCAGGGGGGAAATGGGCTGGGTAGGGCAAACCCAGATGCCTCGCTGCCCTTTACTTGGGGGACTGCAACCCAGCGCTTCCCTTTCCCTGGGTTAAGATGACTCCTGTTTTCTCACTGCTGGTGTCAGGTCTTTTAATAAAGCAGCTGCTCCAAACCCTTTCCCTGTGGCTATTACAAATGTAACAGGGTTTTGAGATACTGCAGAAATACCAGGGGATGAGTCTTTATTATGGGAAACCCGTTATCCCTAGAAAACCCTGGCACTGAGGTCTCTTTCCCAGCACAGAGGGTCGATGTGAGCACCCGAAGCTGAGCTCAGGAGAATCCAGACTCCTAGTAGGAGTGGGTGAAATCTCTGCAGAGGCCACGGAGCAGCTGAGATTTACGCCCGACTCCAAGTGCGCCAGGGAGTGCAGATGGCCCAGGGTTTATTTAGCTGATGTTTGTTATAAAAAGCCCAGCCAATCTAGGTTATGCATTTTCATCTCTCTACATTAAAATAAAATAAAAGTAAGAGAAGAAATGAGATGAACTCGGGGATTCTGACTGAGGAGAGCTATGGGGTGGGGCAGGAAGGGCAGGGATTCTGGGTCTCCTTGCACCCCAAGGACAACCCTGGTACAAAGGCTGCCCTTTCTGGGTCTGTTCAGATCCTGTATTTGCCTCTTGGCCCCCATTTGGCCCCTTCTTGCTGTCCTGAAGCTGAGCTCAGGACTAATCCATGAGCTGAGGACTTGGAAATCCAGCCTTTAAGCACTCCTTGAAGGCTGGGGCTGCCCAAAGGAGCTGAGGAGAGGCTCTGCAACCACAGTGACATCTTCTCTGCCTACTGGGCTGTAATTTCAGAGTGCTGGAGTTCAGACAGCTGGGCTGGGGCATCTTCCTCAGAAAATCCTGATCTCCAGGCAAGAAACAAGGGCCTTGATAAAGACAGCAGGAGCCAAACCTGCTCACCCTGCTCAGTAACAGCTCTTTCATTGATTTGCATCACTCCAGTTCCGTCTGCTTGAGTTGCTGCCGGATGAATTAACCAGACACGGGGCCCAAGGCTGGCTCTGGCTCTCCTGTTTTTTGTTTCCACTCCCAGCTCTTACATATATTAAGGAAGGCAGGGCTGGAGGGGGGGAATGGGAGAGGCTGGGGAAGAGGAGGAAAAAAAAAAATTACGGCTCCCAGATCAAAACAATAATCAGCTAAATGAATTCCGCAGCATTTTCCCGCATGACTGCGAGTGATAATTTAGTGCAGCAGCCAGCTGGAAGCAAAAGGATTAATTCTGCACTTAGTGACACCCATGTGAATAATTCATTACACGCAGACCCCTTTTCACTGACCCCCCTGGGCAATCACTCCAAAGACCCCCCCCAGCCAGCCCCGGGGACCAGGGGGATGCAGTCGGATGCAGTCACTGGTGCAGGATCCAGACCCGTCCTAAATTCACTTCATGGAGAGGATTTGGGGTTTGCAGATGGGAGCAGAGGGTGGTGGCCATAGTAATTAGATTGATCGGGCTCATGGCCACAACCTAACGTGCCTGAGAGCCGGTCCTGGAGCCAAGGGCTAGCGGGTTTCCCTCCTTCCTGAGGAAAGCAGCTAAATTCCCTCCCTGTTGTGACATCCCCGGGGACCATAAGTGCTGAAGGATGAAGACAGCTGGACATTTGTCACCATGGTTAACCAGCCTGGCCCTTCTCCACCCAGAGATGGTGAGCAGCCTTTCCCTGTTACCCTGCCTGTGCCCTGCCTGCCCTCCTGCCTCCAGTTGGGATTTCCTGGGAATACAACCACGTGTCAAGAGCCCCGGGAAGGTGATGGATGCACAAGGGTAAGAACAACACTACCTTTCCAGCTGCCCAACAGCACGATCCAGAGAGCTGAGGGATAAAAGCCTGGTCCAACCCAGATGATCCCCACTTGAGAGGTTTGGAGAGGGGATGGCAGCTTTAAAGAGCCACCTCCTGCCTTGTCCCCATCCTCAGCCCTCCTTGTCTTGAGGGTTCACCATTCCCAGTATCTCACCTTGGATCGAAGGAGCTGCAGGCAGAGCCTCACGCTCGGGATGGTCCCAGATGTGGTTTTGAGGTTCAAGCCCTGGGGAGGCAGAGGAAGGGTCACAGCCCGCGCTTGCCCTCTGGGCTTCTACCAGGGTGGCTTTGGCATCACCCAGATGACATCCAGAGGACCAGTGCTGCAATTCAGAGCAGGGATCCTGACTTCCTGCCACGTCAGCAGCTATAGGTCCCATCACCTATAGGTCCCATGACTGTGCCACCCTGCCCAGCATCACGCCATAGCCCCTAGCTCACCTGCACAGGAAGGTTGTCCACACACATCCCACTGCTCTGTGCCACCAGCTCCCGGAAAACACGACTGGTGAGGGGCAGCACTGAGTATCCCACAGGAACAAGGGTATCAGGAGCATCCCATACTGTTGAAGGGGTGAGAGCATCTGGCTGAGGGCACAGCAGCCCAGGACCTGCCCCTGACCAAACCCAGGAATGAGGGAGAACATCCTTGGTGGGGTCCCCAGACTCACTGGCTTTGTGTGGATAATACTCTATGGCCAGGGCAGTGTCCTCGGAGAAGATGGTGGCCACATCTCGGCCTTGGAAGAGGAAGGAGGTGTCCCAGTTTGGCTGCTCTGGGGGCCCGGCTGGTGGGGACATCTTAGGAGACAACAGGAAAATTATCCTTCAGATACCTTCTCTCTCTAGAGATAAATAAGCAGTGACATAGGGGGTAGAGAAGAGGTGGGGTTAAAGAAAAGCACAACCTGGGCAGCTGCATCCCATCCCTGGCTAAAAAACAATCCTGAACCCCAGTTGCTTGTACTGGTCTTCCAGATTGGCTGCTTCTCTCCAGCATCTTCCCCCTTGCAGAGCCAGAGGAGGAAACCAGCACATGGATCAACTACCCCGTGCTTAAAATCATGAAGGGAGAATCTGGAGGATGACCTGTGCTGACTCCAGGCTGAGCCTTTGGATAACTGTTGAGCAACCTGGACCTTGCACATGGGAAAGGGTTTTGCAGTGATATACAGGCCCCAAAAGGCTTTTGGAGTCCATATATTGCCACAAAACCCTTTCCCAAGTGTGAGAGCTGGGTCACCTGATAGATATCGAACAGCGGGCAACATGTTTATCCCCAGAGCCACGAGCTGTTGTTGGAAATGGCATCGGTCCACCCCCACCCGCAGCTGCTCCCCTTTGCCTTCGGCGAGCCCTACCAGCTCTCCAAAGGTCAGCCTTTACCCCAGCGCCAAGAAATTATTGACAGCATCTCCTTTTTAATGCTGTTACTCCATCCCCTTGGCCAGCATCTCTCAGCGGGGACGAGATGCCGATCAGCTTTTCTGCATCAGCACATTTCAGCTGCGTCGCGATGGGTGGGAGGAAGAGCAGGGGGGGTGGGGGGTGTCTCCCTCTGCTCACGTTTGGGGATGTTAATGGGCATTACACACCTCGGAGACCCGCAGCGGTGCATTACCCAGCTCTGGGGGCTGGTAGCAAGGTGGAGGGTGGGGCTGGGAAGCTTCAGAGCCCCAAAACACCTCCATGATGGGCTGCATCCAGCTGCTCTGGTGGTGCTGGCTCAGCACCAGTCTGGTTTTCTCAGATGGGAAATTGTCAGGGCGTCCCTGGCATCAACTGGGATTTTTAACTGGGATGCAGTGCTCTTTGACTGCAGGGAGCCCAGTCTGTGCCTGTAAATTCTCAGGGACAGCTGGATCGGGCTCAGCACCCTTCATCTGCTTCTCTTCTTTCCCAGCCTGCATCACAGCCCATGGGGCTGTTTCAACACCTTCAGAAAGCCCAGTTTGCAGGGAAAAAATTCCTAAAAAACACTGAGTGCTGCCTCTGGTTACTTTTCCTGGCATCAACATGTACAAGATGCTGTGAGATGGTTCCATTTTAGACTCAGCAGGAAAGGGCAAAGTCAAATGCAGGAGCATATTGTTAATTTGACCCCAACTGTCAGAGGTCCTGAGCCCACATGGTTCCTCTCACCAGGACAGGGATGGATGGGAGATGACATGCCTGATTTCCCCCCTGCCTGATTCGAGGGGCTGGAGGGACAGACAGGAATGTTTGCTGGGGCCAGTCTGTTTCCCACCGGCTCGGCGGGACAGATGGATGCTCTGTGGCAGGGTGTCAGAGCCGATGCACTGATTTGGGCAGACGTCTTGGCACAAAAACCACCTCTGCCAAGGGCCACCTGGAGAAACACAACAAAGGGGGTGGGAGGAGGAGAAGGAGTAGGAGAAAGAGGGAGAGGAAGAGGAAGAGGAGGATGGGGAGGGAGGGAGACACCTTCATCCTCTTTGGCTACCCCAATTCATCTTCCAAAGGCTGATTCAAAGGTGACATGATTAGTAGGAGCAGAGGTAGAGGCGGCCAAGTCCACAGATTCTCTCCTGCCTTCCCAAGGGATGGGGCCATCTCCTGGGCTGCCTGTCTGGAAGGTGCAGACCCCAAAAGAGAGCAAGAAGCTCCAGATAAGTGGGTTAAGTTGGTTGATCCCCAAAGAAGCCCAAAAGGAGGTTTATCTTAAAGGGGACCAACATCGCAAAGGCTTGAGCTTGATGCTGGGAGGACAGATGATCTCCGTAGGAGGCACAGACTGGTGTCCATCCACCTCATGGATTTGCCATTGCCACCAGCGTGTCCAAACCCATCCCTTTGGGTGAGAAAGGGGCTGTTGGCCCAAGGAAAGCATGCAACATTCTTGCAGACAGCTCTGTGCAGGTCTCAGCCAGCTCCTGGCCAAGAAGACCAGATCTCCAAGAGCCCTGACCAGGCAGGGAAGGTTTAACCACCCGGAAAACCAAAAACCGCGGAAGTAAGAGGGGTGCCCTGCTGAAGGTGAACCCGAGCACTGTTGTCTGCGGATGCTGATGGGAACCAACAGGAGACAGGACAGGCTGGGCTGGAAGAATTATCAAATCTGATTACCTCACCCAGGAGCTCAGTTGGGGAAGCCATTAACCTCTGGAACTGGAGCAGCAATGCTCCCTCCTCTTCCTCCTCCTCCTCCCAGGCATTAGGAGTTCATCGTCACCAGGAAGGAACCACATTCTACAGGTGGGGAAACTGAGGCAGGAGATGGGGTGGGGTGGGGGTGAGAGCAGATGAGGGTTCCACAGCTCCTCAGGGCAACCTATCTGTGCATCCCTGGGGAGAGCATCTTGAGCGACACGTAGAGACAGACAGAGCCGTGTGGGCGCGGTGGGGAGGAGAAGGAGGAGGAGGAAGAGGAGAGAGGAGGCAGCAGCACGCATGCAGGCCAGATGGCCAGGTTTTAATCACTCGTCCTCCCGCGTTGGGCTCCCACAGCTCCGTGCTGGCATTGCTGCCTGCTCTGGGGCTCTGGGCTTGGCTTGGGCTCGCCCAGCTCCTGGCTACTGCAGCTTCCCGGGGCTTTGTGTGTGTATTTATCACTAGAAATCCAAAGGAAACATGCATTTTGGCTGTGTTTAGAGGAGAGAAATACCCCTTCTCTGGCTGGGAAACTGCATTCTGAAGCAAGGAGATGGGAGGAGAGAGTGGAGATAACACAACGGCAAGCACACAGGGATTTCTTTCCTAATATTTGCTCCAGAGCCAGCATGAGCAGCCTGTACCTCAAATGCCACGGTGGGACTGGGAGTGCTGGTCCAAAAGCGTGTGCAGACCCAAAGGAGAGGGTCCTCAGTGCTCCCCCCACCTCTCACCAGAAAAGGACAACCGAAGGAGGTGGGGGGAAGGGCAATAAACCAAGAATTATTGTAATGAATGAAACACACTAGCGATTTTGATGATCATTCACCACCTCGTGGGTGACTTGGCACTTGCCCAACCTCCTCTAAGGAATATTTTATTTATGGGCTCCCCAAATGTGTTGATCCAGAGCGTTTTGCTCTGAGCCAATCAAAATTCAGTTCACGGGGATGGGGGAGAAGGACTGAGAGGGAGAAACGTGTGCTCCATCGGTGTTTAGGACCAGCTGGATCCCTCTTCTCAGGGTGGCTGGACATCTGCCCTCGCCATGCTTTCGGCTGGCACTTTTCAGAGGCGGAGGGATGGAGCAGTTCTGGTTTTGAGGGGCAGCAGCTTCATGCTGGCTTCTGGCCCAGCTGCTCCATCACACCTCCTCCCTGCCCCAGCATCCCTCTAGTCCTTCGCTTCTCCCTCCCAGCCAATTTTTGGCAGGGCTCAGGAACAAAAGCAGGGCCCTCCTCCTGCTCGCCCAATGATGATGCCGCGTGCCGAAAGCATATGTTTCCTTGGCAACAGCTATTTTGAAGATGTACGTCGCTAGCTCTCCTGGTGGTACTTGAGGCCCAGGGAGGAGAAGGTCTCTGCCTTTGAGAGGCGACACTCGAGGTGGAGGCGTGAGCTGAGCCAGGGGAAAAATGAAGAACAAATGCACAAATGAGGAGCTGCCTGAAGGGTTCTGCAATGTGGGGACTGTGTCTTTGATGCTCAAAACATCACTTTGTCCCTAAAGTTTTTCCCTACATGGGGTGCTCAGCTCCCTTGCTAAAGGAGGGATGCTCATCGGTACTCAAGTGGGATGGATGTTGCCCACAGTAGTGGTGGATGCCCCATCCCTGAAGGGATTTAGAAAACGTGTAGATGTGGTGCTGACGGACATGGTTTTGTGGTGGACTTAGGTTACAAGTTGGACTTGATGATCTTAAAAGTCTTTTCCAACCTGAACGATTTCATAATTCTATCCTCATGCATGTGCTCGGCCTCATACCTGCAGGCAGCCATAGTTGGCAGCTCGAGCAATGCTGAAGGCTGCTGCTGGAGGATCTGGGAATGGGATGGTGGTGGGGTTGATGCCTGGACAGGAAATGGGGTGCTTCTCCATGCGGAGCCTGAGGAGCGATGGAAAGGAAGAAGAGTCAGCATGTGTTGGGCCATATCTGCTCCCAGCAAGCCAGTCTCTGTGGGACGGGGTGATGGCACCAAAGATCAGCAGCCCGCTGTGGCCATCACTCACTTGTACTCCTGAACATTGGTTATGACTCTTGCCACAGCGACGAGGGCTCCAGGGGAGTTATCCAGGGGTGCTGACAGCCCCTGTAGCAGCACCTGGAAGGTGGGGGGTTTCATGGTGAGGGGTCAGCAAATATGTGTGTGGGGAAACTCCCCTAAATCAGCATCAACAGCCACTGGAACAAGAGGCAATATGCAACAGGAGACAACTCCTCCCTGAGTCAAGATGTTCTGGTCCATTCCAGACCCTGCAACTCCTCCCTCCCCCAGCCCCGTCCCCAGGTCCACTTCTCACCTCCAAGGCTAAGTAGCTCAATCCATCACAGTGAGGGATGAAGCTCCTTTTGCGGGTGATGGTGACGTGCAAGACCATCCCTGCAGGGTCCTGTGTCCTCGGCTGTTTGTAGAGGAGAGCAAAGGTTCAAGGCCACTGAACATTGGTGCTGGGCTCACAGGTGGCCCATCGCTGACAATAAAGCACCAACTGATAATTAAAGCTCACTGACGCCCAGAGCCTTCCCAGAAAAGATCAATATAATAGATCCTTCTGCATTTAAATATTTAATTGCTCCCAATCTCTGTGCAGGGAAGTGGAAATGCATTTCAGGCAGCCAGAGCACAGGGAAGGATGATTTGGGGGAAGCATGGAGTGAGTTTGCCAGGTCTCAGCTGTACAGGGAGCCATCAGCCAAATCCCCAGGACTGTTACTGTGTTGGGATGGAGAAATCCTCACTGAGGGGCTTGGGAAGTGCCTTCTCTCTGGGGCCAAGTACTCTCCTGCATTAATTAATGCACAGTGACTGCTGTTTAACAAACACTATGACATATGGCCTGGCCCTGTAGCTTCTTCCCCAGGATGCTGAGGGCAAAAGGAATTCCCAGCTTGTGATCCCATCATTTTTCCTTGCTGATTTTCCCACCAGAGATTTAAAAAGCCCAGCACAACGCCTGCCTTGTTCCTACCTCACAGGAAACCCAGGCAGCTCTTTGCTCACAAGCCTCTTTGAGCACCTTCCCCAACCTGCCAAATTCAGGTTTCCCACCAGGATTATGCCATTACACAAGGGTCCCTTCAACCTCAACCCCCAACTACAGCTGGGGTGAGAAACAGAGTTATAAGCAGGAATAAGCAGCAAGAAGGAGGGGTAGGAGCTGTACCTACCAGCACCAGCCTGCAGTGGTGGGGCTGGAAGGGCTGAAGATGCTGCACCGGCAGCTGGAAGGTCCCTAGCACCTCCTTGGTGGCTTTGTCTGCCACAATGAGAGTCAGAGCTGGAAGAGAGAGGGTCAGCTGTCAGGATCAGTGGGGCTGGCCACAGGGTTTGGGAAAGGGGAGAGGTTTGGGGAAAGGTCTGGGTGAAGAAGAGATGGGAGTGATGAGGGGATTGATTCATTTTCAGCATCCCCTTCACCTCACAGGTCATGGTGGGGTGGACAGGGGCAGGATTTAACTCATCCCGGGCTTATATGCACACATATGTGCATCCCAAGGAGCAATTGAGAGCACATCCCAGGCAACCCCAAGAAAGCAAAGCCTGTGATCAACCACCATCAATGCAGCTCAGATTCCCATTTAAGAAACCAGGATTTCCCACTGATCCATCTAATCCACCTTCCTGGCTCCAGCCCACCTCACTCATCTGCTGAGCTATGAGCAATCCTGCCCCGAGTCCTCCCTGTCCCGAGGTCACGGGTGGGTTTTGCAGACACTTGCCACCACAGTCCCAGTCTGTCCCCCAGCATGGCAGCATCACCCTCACGGGTGCCAGCACCCCCTCCAGCTCTTTCCTTAATTCAAAGTAAAGCTGCAATTTAGTTGACAAGCATGAGCAGGAGCCTTTTATCAAAAAAAAAAAAAAAAAAAGGAGCTGATGGAAGGGAAAACCGCCCTCTCTTTATGCTGCTATCAAGACTTGGGCTTCCCTTCCCCCAGCTTAATGACTGTGCCGAGGCACCCACCTTAACTCTTGCTTGGCCAACCTGGTGATGCCACAGGTTGCGCTTGTCCCTAGAATGAAGATGATGGGACAGGCCAGTGCAAGGGCCATGCTTTCCTGAGCTCCTGCTTTTCAGCAAATGCTGATTTCTATGGAGATTTCCTTTTTCTCCCAACCCCTTGTGGAAAGAGCACCAGGGAAAACATTCCAGGGTCGAGCAAAAGACAAGTGGCTTTTTGGCTGTTGTCACCAATGACACATCATGCTCGGCAGCCCCACTGATGGGCAAAAAATCACGGAATCACAGAATGTCAGCAATGGATGGAAACTGCATTTCTGAACAAGAAAAGGTGAGAGCTGCACCTGGAAACAACAGCTCTGGTCGGAACATCTGGGAGATTAATATCTCTGTATCTGGGAGATGCTGGGAGTTGGATGAGCAGGACCGGTGGTCCCACTGGGTCTCTCTGCACCTCTCCTGGTACCACACAGGGCAAAGTACATCAACAGCTCCTCAATTTCATTGAGGTCGGGGCTTGATGGGATTAGGCATGATGTCAAGATTGGCTCCCACGGTTGGTTTTGTAATGGGCTGATTATAATCATATCCCAGCCCTTAATGCCATGAGTTTTATTACAGTTACAGGCTGAGCAGCCCTCCATGGTGAGCAACAGCATCGTGATGCATTTGTCAGGGTGGCAGTAGGGAAAGATTTGGGGTGTTTTGAAGGATGTCTGGAGCTTGGAACCATCACTGCAGCATCTAGTCCTACCATGAAGCCACCACAGCCATGCAGAGCTCGTCCCCATCATGGCCATTTTCTGCTTGGGTGCTGCTCAGCTCCTTGGCACCATGGGCTCCATAATATCCCCAAATTACCCCTTTGATGAGGTCACACCTGTGTGCCAGTCCCTGACATCCCTACCCCATGGTCCTCCAATGTTCTCACCTGCCCAGTTTGCATCTTCAGCATCCATTTCCACTGTCACCTCCTCCTCCCAGGTGGGTGCATGGGTGGGCATGGAGGATGCACAAGTCACCTCTGGCTCATCCCCTCTGCTGGTCTTACTGGGATGAAAAAGGAGGAAAGGCAGGCTGGGTGAGGAGGAGGAATATGGCAGCAGGAAGCTTGGGAGGGGCGTGAGCACTGTCCCCACTTGGTGCGGCTAACAACTGTCAGCCCACCCACCCACCAACCACCCTTCACAAAGCTCTGCCCCTGCTGCGTGGGTGCTGCACTGGGGGTCCAATGCTGGTTTACTGCCAGCTGCCAGATCCTGCCAAGCCCCCAGTGATGAGGTTTGCAGCACCTTTTACCCGAAAGGCTATTTCAGACCTTGGAGGTTAATTAGGTGGCTGTATTGATGAAGGAACAGGGAGGAGGCTGCTGGGAAAGGAGAGAGAAGATTGAATGTTAACGACTGACGTCATTAAACATGCACATAACGAGGCTGAGCAATAATTACAGCGGCATTAGCAGCTATGGGCCCTGGGTAATTCTCCGTCTGCAGTGGTGCCAGGCCATCACTGTCAGGGCTGGTTTTGGGGTTGTTCCTCCCACTTTTATCAATTGATCACCAACTGTGCACAAGCTTGGCTGATGATAATAATTCCCCTCCCCATTAGGGGGGCTGGCAGACCTTTTAGGGCATCTCCACTGCCCAGTGAGACACTTAGCGTCATTTTGGGAGTTCCAAGACTGCGGCAGGGTCCCACAGTGGTGATACGGTGACCTCAAGTCCTCTTCATCCCCAGCTATAAAGTGGGATGGTGATGTGGTGTCAGGCCAAGGGGACCCAGATGCCCCAGCCCTGTCAATGGTTTGCTCTGGATATTAAGATGATAAACTGTCCAGTGCTGGTTCCTCCAGGAAATCTCTTGCTGGAGCAGAGCCAACAAGGCTCTTAGGGAGAGGTTACCAGAGCATCTAAGAGCAGGTGGTGGCTCTTTGCCACCCCCTGGGGGTTAAGTTCCCAAATCAGGGGGAAAGGAGATCATAAACGTCCTTCCAGCTGCAGAGTGAGCTCCAGGTAGTAGTGGAACTGAACAAGTTCATCCCAGTCAGCTGGGAGGATTCTCTATACTTGCAAGACGTCCATCTCCTCTCATTGCTGAAGAGACTGGTCTAACAGATCCTCGGCCACGCTGCATTCACATCCCATGCTCCTTTCTCAGCTCTCACATGTCCCGTTCCCCGTCAAGAAGCCCACCCACATCTCTCAGGGTTGGAGCTGAGACGGCCAGCTCTGGCAGGTGGGAATTAGCATCAGGCTGGCACCATTATGGAGGGGCTGGAACAAAACTGCATCTCCAGTAATGAGCTCTGTGGGGGATTCCTCTAACAGCAATGTGCTCGGAGTCCGAATGAAGCCAGACCTGGACCTGGGGTTGGGGGGGAGGGGGGAGGGAGGAGGGGGTGCAGGAGGAGGGGAGCGAG
>WTSP01013214.1:0-20825 GCA_025331215.1 Actenoides lindsayi | reverse complement strand
GTTGGGGGGGAGGGGGGAGGGAGGAGGGTGTGCAGGAGGAGGAGAGTGAGAACTGGCTGTTCTGGGCCCCCTTCATTATAGACTTGCCTAAGGACCAGGAGAGCATTCAAAAAGAGCTGTGAGGTGGGGAGGGGGAGGAGGAAAACAACCCACCACACTACAACACATAAGGATGTGCTTCAAAACCAAATTAATAGACCGGGGACAGTAGGAGCAGTGGAGATTGGAGATGGTTTGATGTCTCCTCCTAACACCAGCCAGCTCCAGTCCCACTGGTAGGGCAGGAGATGGGGTCTCCAGCAAGCTTGGATTGCATGTCTTGGGGCAAGACATGGCTGAACTGGACCAAGAGATGCTCCTGTGATACTCTGCATCCCTCCCTGCCCACTCCAGAGCAGACGTTTCACTCTGCCGTGCGAGGATGATGCAGCAGACACCCACCACTGTGATAAAAGATAAAGATAAAAGACCAAGACGTCCGCCCTCAGGGAGTTATTATACATCAACATCTCGGCTACGGTGCTTGGGGACAGCATCACGCAGCCACCCCGCTGCCTGTGACACCCGGGCTCAGAAAAGGGCTTGATAGGGCTGCACCCAGCCCTGCAAATATTTATGTATCCGGCATTGTAAGTTGTTATCTCTACAGGGAGAGTTACTTCTCGGGGAAGAAAAATCACATGCAGCACGGCCACGGTTCTCAGGATCGACCTCCCAGGCATTGCTTCTGTGTCTGTTGCAGGATCTGGCCCTGGGGAAGGCGTGGGGCTTGGTGCAGAGCTTTGGGGGGCTCAGGTGCAGGTTGGGTAAATAAATAGATGACAGAGGTGTAACAGCAATTGCTGGAAAGATTCAAAATGAGAAAGGAAGATTTAGAATTTCCCCTCTCCTTTGAGAAACACCATTTTTTCATCGCTCCTGATACTCTAGGATGGTCCATCTTCATCCCACCATAACCTAAGCTGAGTGCTGGGGCGTGGAGGGGACTCTGCTTTGGGGTTATCAGCTGAGCTTCTCAGTTTATTTTTGGGCATGCTGCAGAGCCCAATACACGTTATAACCCCTTCCCAGGTGGAGCATCTCATCCACATCATGACTAGACTTGCAGACAGGGGGGCATGAGAGCCCCCATCCCCCAGGCTGGGAGCAGATGGCTCATTCAGCAGCGACCTTGAGCTACTTCGCTCAGTGTTGAAAAGCAGGAAGGAAGGAGCAAGGAGGTGCTTTCACCCGCCCATGGTACTCAACAGAGAGGAGAAGCCAGCCGGAGCCAGGCACTTTGTGCTGTTAATTGCAAACACACCTCGCTCTGGCACGCCAAGGTCATCCCTGCATCACGCCGGTCCAGGAGCAATTTATCTGTGTGCACGAGGGAGGGAAAGGAAGATACAGAGCAATCCCATGGATGCCCCTGAAAGCAGGGAAGGGGGATTTTCTCCGCATTCCGAGGATGAGGAGCGGAACCGAGCCACTGCCAGGTCCCTGGAGCATCCCTGAAGGAGAAGCACCATCCTCTCCAGGGCAAGGATGAGCCAAAGCCCATTGGGATGTTTGTGCTGAGCTCTCTTGCTGCTCAAGGTTTTTCAGATTTTCAGGGTGTTGCTCCCCTCTTTCCATCTCACTCCAGATTTTGGGGAGTGATGCTTTGGGTGCTGGCAGTTTAAGCTCAGGCTGGCTCTGCTGATGGTACCCAGCTGCTTCAGTGGGGGAACGGCTGTCACTGGGTCCCTACCAGCACATCCACCACCCGCTTCTCCTTCTCATCCATAAAAACCCACCTTTTAACTGCAACATGCTACTCTCCTTCAATAGCAAGTGCCCTGAAAAACAATAACTGATTCCCTTCTGCCTTGGCTCCTTCACTATGGTTACTAAAAGGCCCCTCATGTGTCCTGCATCCCTAATACCACCCTCCCCTCCCCTCCATCACTCCCCCGTTACCATGGTAATGTGGTGATGGAGCAGCACTAGAATGCAAAGAGAGATGCAACAATCACACGCAACCCTCGTGCTATCATTTAGGATATTGATGTTTAAATCTCCTGAGATTATCTGGGTATAATTGGTTTATGGAAATAGAGACAACTCCTGCGATGGAGTTACTCAGGCTGTTGGGGTGGAGAGCATGTCCTTGGCATGGCGAGGCTGGGAAAGAGGGGAAAGGGTGGTAGAGGGGTGGCAGTGGGGGCTGCCAGCCCATGTGCCAGACAGCTCCTGCCACCCAGCCCTGAAAACCTGACAGATGATGTCCCCATGATGGAAAGACACAAGCTTCCTGTCCATGAGCCTCTGGCACCAGGCACTGTGAAGACCCCTTTCACCAATGGAGCTCAGGGTTTCTACATTAGAAAACACACAGCAAGCAACAGTTTGCACTACACACATGCAGAGATGTTTCCAGCCTTTCACAGCCCTGGCTGCTGACTGTGCCCAGAGGATGAGCCCCCACTGCTGCTTCCCTGTCCCCTGGTATTGATGCACCCACTTGGGTACCAGTCTGCCCAGCACTGTCCCAGGGGCATGCCCCAGAGAAACAAAACTCCACAGCCAGACGATGCTCTGAAGTCCCAACATCTGCTTTCTCCCCCCTTTTCCAGGGAAGTGATGCCGAAGCCTCTCTGCCTTCCGGAAGGGCTCTTTGGGATTGCAGGCTCACCCCGCGGCAGCGTCAAGTGGAGCGGCCTCCCTCTTAACACAGACCAAAGCATGACCGGCTAATTGAGTCCCCTGGCACATGCATAATGCACGAGGAGCCACGTTCTCCTTACCCAAGCATCCTGTTTTATTTATTGAAATGCTCTTTTATTTCTTGTGATATCCTCTCGAAACCCAAGCAGCGTTACCCTGTGGATTCTTTGACATCGTTTTACACTTCCAATATTAGGAACACTTTCTTCCCGATGCCCCTGTGAGCCAGAGCGTCCCAGCCCCTTCCTTCCCTCCTCTCAGTGAAGAGTCCTGGCTCACCTTGGAGGTGATGCTTGTGTGTCACTGCTAAAGAGGTTTCCCCCCTCCCTGGTGCCTGTAAAGGCTTATTGACAGGGCGACAGCTCCTAAACCCTTCTGCTATGTGCCCACAATCTCTGTTGTCCCCCTTTGCGGATGCTGGGTACTCACACAACCACGTATGGCCATGGCACCCGTCCCTCCCGCGTGGCTGGCAGGTTGCTGGCACTGTGGAGGGTCACAGTGATGGCTTCCTTCCCCACGCTGGCCACGTGTCCCCAGCTAGCTGCCGGTGCATGTCTGGGCTCCTCTGTCACTGTGGGAGACTTGGACACCTGCTGGGACCAAGCAAGAGAGATGTCAAGGTGGAGAGCGGATGTCTGCTCTTGCAAAGCTGCAGGCATGTCCCTGTCACCCAACACCATGCCCACAGCCCTAGCTCATTGTTGAGAGCCTAGGTGGGGGAGATCATGTCCCCAGCACATCCCCATGACCCAAACTTGTCCCCACAGCCCCTGTGTAATGCTGAAAGCCTGGATGGATGAGAACAAGCTGGGGAGATGGTGTTCCCAGCACATTTCCATCACCCAAGCTGGTCCCCAAGACCTCTTTGCTTAATGCTGAGAGCCCAGATGAGGGAGAACAAGCTGAGGAGATGATGTCCCTGGCACATCCCCATTACAGCTGCCTCTTCCTAGTCCCCAGTGCACAGCTGTGGGTCTGTATCATGGATGTCACCATGGCACAGCAGACCCACAGCAGGTGCCATCCTCTTTGGGAAGACATCAATCAGCATAGGATGAAACCAGCCCAGCATCCCGGCTCAGCGTGGTTCCATGGGGGCCAGCTATACTGTGGTCCAATGAAAGCCCCCAGGCCACATCACCAAAACAGGGGTTTAACCATCCAAACTACCTCCACTTCCCCCAAAGCCGTCTGATCTGCCAACAACCCCTCAGCCCCTGCCATCTCCTTGCACCCCCTTCTCACAGCCCAAGCATCTGTCCAATTTATACACACTCCACAGGAACTGGGATCGCAGCCCAGTCCAGGGGGAGGAAAAGGGGAGAAAGCAGCGGCCCCCCCCGCCCCAGCTCATTAATTCCCACCAGCTGATGTGAGAAGGAGTAGCAGAGCCACAAGCTGCCACTCCTCACTTGCGGGGGGACCATCCTCGCGCCCATCACACCCTGTCCAAGTGTGAGACGACACCATCCCCCACTAGCCACATCCTTGTCGTGCCACCGTCTTGGGCAGCATCTAATATTGCTTGGGATACAAGGAGTTAAAACCCACCCTGCACCGCTTCAAACCCTGAAAAGCAAACCCTTCGTGCATTCTTCTGACCTCCTGGGGTCGAAGCAAGAGCTCCAGCCCAGCGGGCTTCTCAAAGCCACTGCCTGCAAATCCCCTCCGACACGTGGCTTTGCCTCCAAACTCTGTAATGAGGGGCTGGTTCAATCTGAGGCCTCTCTCTTGTCTCTCTCAAGTCTGCCTGGATGCAGAGGTGATGGGCTTGGCAACCAAGGAGGTGACCCACCACCGTGAGGGATAAGAAGCTCAAACCTGTGGATCGCTGTGGCGTGGAAACCTGGGTGCTCTGACCACCAACAGCCGGGAAAAATATTTAAATCATCTAATTTCTCTCCCTTATTTTTTGTGCTGTCAGCTCAGAAGCTGGCTGGAGCTTGGGGTTGGGGACAAGCTCAGCTTCTGTGACAGCCAGAAAGCAGCACTGAAGGAGCAGAAGCACATAGTGAGGGAGGATTCCCTGAACTGCAGAGCAGATGGGGGGGGTGAGATGGATCCCAGTCCCCTTCAGCTCCATGGCAATTATCCCCCCATCCTGCAACGTTAATGGAAAGGGGAAATTAGAGGGTTTCGTGACCCCAGGCACCGGTTCTCCCTGCTGGCATCCAGAGCTGCTCTGCACCCTGTTTGAGCACCCCAGCTCTCCCTGCACCCCCAAAAGCACAACATGGCAAGCCCTGACACCTTCCCAAGGCTTTTCCAGAGAGGAAGGGAAACAAAGGAAGGGAAATGAGAATATAAAGACTATCTTTTTAAAAAATAGCATGATTTTGCCCCATCCCAGCATCGTCAAGAGGAGAAACTGCAGGATGGAGATGGGGGAGGGAGGAGGAAAGCACAGACTGGGGTTTAAGACTGAGGATGCATCACCAAGGCTGGCTGGGGGTTTCCAAGAGGCAGGGTTCTGGATTTGCAGGCAGGAAGCACGCATGGGTGTGCAGGCAGGGCAGGCAGGGATACTCTCCCTGGAGACTCCACTCTCCTTTCAAGAAAACATCTGTTCAGGCTCCAGCTCTGGAGTTCTATTGAGTACTTGCACCCCAACCAAATACTCACCAAAAAAAAACCAATCCAGAGGAATTCCATCTGGCAGAGCCAGGAAACAACCTTGGTTTGAATTGCACAGACACCTCTGAGCTCACTGATAGAGCCCAAGACCTTCACTGTGATGCTGGATCAGTGTCTCACACCACATCTTTGTTTACAGCTCTAGATCACTATTTTGGGACATTTTTCTGTGTTTTCCCTATTTTCTTTCACATTCCAGATAACAGTAGTAGATTTCTTAGCTCATATCTTCATATCCACCACTTATATTTACATCTCCCTAAAAAATCAAGTAGGTTTTTCTGCTAGCACTGGTTACAGCGTGATAGTTAGTGAATAGAAAATTCATGAGCGGTTAAGCAAAATAAAACTCATCAGGAGAATAAAACATTTCAAAAATAGTAGGTGTGAACAATGCCAGACTTTGCAGGCAACCAGTACCTGAAACCCTCAGCAAGGCTGTGATTAACTACTGAAAAAAACCCCACAGTTACTATTCAAAGCCAGGAGGAAATAGGATTTCTTCCAGAAAGGAGCGTGCCTGTGGTTTCATGTAGAGCCCACGCTTGGTTTTCAGCTCTCCTTCTCCATGGGAAGCAAAACTTCTCCATCCCTGCCAAGCCAGGTTCTCTCACCCAGGAGTTTGCAACCTGTAGCTTGCAGAGGAAGAAAAAAAAATAAGGTTCCCATGTTCTCAAGGGTCTCATCTGGGGACATCACATGTTTGAAAACATTGTGATGTCCCTTGGAGTACCACAGACTCCTGCAGAGCATCCTGAGCATCTCATGCAATCCACTGCGCTGATCCCACGCAGCACCTTAACCCCGAGCCGCCCTCAAAGCCTCTGTAATGATGATTATTAATTATTCACATGGCAGCATTGTGGGGAAGTTGATTAACAGTGCCTGAGCTGCCATCATCGTAATTTGTTTTTCTATCAACTCTTTATCATCTCGAAAGAAGCATCGAGGCCTGGGCAGCTCCTTTACAGCAGCGCTCAGCCAAGATTAAATTGCTTCTGGCTGTGAGCTGACAAGACATAAATAGCCTCAAGAGCCCGGCGTTTAGTTCGGGGAGGACAGCCTGGGCTGGGAGCCAGGAGGGACCTCCAAGCATGACACTCGGGGGGGCTCCTTCGTCCTGGCTTGGCCCTTGCCCACAGCTGGAGACCACAGATGCATTCTCCCCCTGGTAGAAGGTCAGTGCTTGCAGGGTGCTCCTTGGTTTGCAATTTCTCTGGTGCACTGGACAGCACAAGAGCAGAGGTGAGCGCCTGGGGCTCTCCACCTGCAGCATTCACCTCCCCAACCCCAAACACAGCCCTGCCAGCACTCTTCCAGACGATGCACACTGCTCTGCAGGAAAAGACACCAGCCCCTGCTGGACTAGGACCCTCCCTGGACTCCATAGTGACCCCCACAAGCCCCCCAGCCCTGACTAAAGCTAGAAGTGATGCTTCCATGGGAGAGGGGATCTGCTTTTCTGTGGTGGGAGCATTCACGGCCCTGAGCTCCTCCCTGCCCCTGGCAATTTATGAGCGGCTGTTGGGAACATGGCAGCTTTATCCTCCTCCTGAGACTTCATAAAACAATAGTAGGCTCCATGAGTGAAGATGGACTGAGGCTGGTGTGAGTTTTCCTATGTGATGTCTCCCTAGGCTCCTTTCAAGCCTCCTTACAGCAGCCAAACACCGTCAAGCTACTTCCCCTCCCCTGGCAGCCGAGAAGATGGGAAATAAAGTGCTACTTGGCTTTACACAAGCAGGCCACAGGTTACACCTACAGCACTGAGCTGCAGAGGGGCTGAATGTGAGGTAGGGCTGGAGCATGACCAGGACATCCCAGAGCCAGGACAGTCTGAGGAAGCTGGGTCCCCAGGTGTCCCTTCAGACATTCTATCATATCCAGGCACCTCTCAGGGCTGTACCTCAGAGCTCTGGGATATAAGAGCAGACCAGGACTCTGCAGAGCATCTCCTGATAATGGGAGCAAGCAGACAGATAACAGCAGATCAGCTCCATTGCAGCAGTGAGAGGGCACATACCTCTGGGCACAGGGGAACTAGGATGGGGAGGGAATTTTACATGTCATCAGGCAGCAAAATGGGGTGAAATATGGCCTTGCAGCAAGGACTTGGTGGCCAATGGGAGAGTAGATGCAGTTGCTTCTTATTCCAACATGCTGCCCAAATTCATCCTGAATTCATGGGTTTCTGGGAGTGAGAGATGTGTTGCATCCTGGGTACTCTGTGCCCTGCCGTCCTCATGTCCCCAGGCTCCGTGTCAGTCCCCGCAAGCCCACAGTGTTAGGGTACAACTCGACACCCCACATCCGTAGGGGTTTACGCCCTCCTCCCCAAGCATTACGGCTCCTGGTCTGTCTGCCCCTCTCTCCAAAGCGAACGGAGACTTGGTGCTAATCAGATTTGAGGCTGTGAAATCTCATTTGAGTCCCTATTAATGCATAGCTGGCATGACACAGGCCCCGGCCTGTCTCCAATGAGCAAAACAAGGCAAGCTATCTAGCCGGGAAAAATGCATCTCCCGGAACAAGCTCGGGGGAGCCGGCCAAACACAATTACAGTTAAAAGGAAGATTAAACCAGTATCAGCACTCTTCTTCTTCCGACCCTTGCTCCCACCCAGGGGAGCTGTGCCAATGGGCTTCCCCAGCACCGTGTCCTTCAAGCAGGAATGGAATTGCAGGGAGACGCTGTCCCGCCGAAGCAAAGTGCTTTCGGTGGCTGCCACGATCCCCTCGTGTCCGTGGAAGACAGGCCAGAGGGCACATCCATGGTCTGCTGATGCAGCACAGGAAGGTGTTATCCTGCTGGGTCCAGCTGCAGATGCTTTCTCCCTCTTTGCTCGGACACCATTGAGGTTTGGCTCTCTGATTCCTTGAAGCTATATGGCATGAGATGGGAGGAGGAAACAGCTTCTCTATAATAACACCTACAATTAGCATCTGCCTTGGCCTTGAGAAATGCCCTCTAGGATGACACAGAGGTGGATGTGCAAGGCAAGGACCAGCCACCAGCTTCCCAAATGAAAGGAGCCAACCTGCACATGATTTCCATTTCTAGGAGCTAGCAAGGCACTTCCTTCCCCCGGCAAAGGCTCTAGACTCTGGCAAGCACAGCTCAAAACACAGCCCGAAGATAAACAGCCAGATGGTTGGAGAACTTCAGTTCCACCAACGGCCTGAGGCAGCCCCAGCTCTGGGGTTTTTTTTTGAAACAAAACCAATTGTATTACAAGGGGTATTTCCCAACACCTTCAGGCAGCAGGTTCAAACCACCCTCTGAGGAAAAACACTGGAGCAGTTCAAGCCCTATAGTAGATCTCCAGCAAAACAAAGGCAAGAGGAAGAAAAGCAATGCAGGAAAGCAAACACTGTTTTATTCATCATTTCACCCTCCCTGCTGCTCCAGTAACACCAATTGCTGCGGGCAGAGACTGCTGCTCTGCTCCCATTTACCAGTCAGCATCAGGGACAGGGAGAGGGGGCAGATTTTTTTCTCCTTGGATTCAGTCTGAGCTTGATATATTCTTCTTATTATTATTTTTAAGCAAGTTGTTTCCTCGAGGGGACCCTGCAGGAGCTCATTAGAGATCACAGGGCAGTTTCGGGGCACCAGGGGGGACGATGTTCTCCCTCTTGGACATGCAGGGATGCCGACTACGAGCCAATTTCCCTGGAGAACCCCATTGCCGCCGGCCGGGAATCCCTTTGGGCTAAAAATTGCCATATTCATTTTCCTTCCATTTATGTAGAAAACTCCCAATTCACCTGTCAAATAATTAAATGGGCCAGCAGCCCAGCACTGCCTCGTCTGCTCCATTAGGAGAGTTTTACACTTTCTATATTTATCAATGGCACTGCTGCAATTTTCTCCTCCCGAACCACTCTTAAAATGGAGTAATTTTCTCTTTTTAACCCCATTTGCTTTTCTCATCAAGGTAGTTATTTGACACTTAAAGGGACATGATGACTGAAATTGCAGGAATTAGAGCTTGCAGCCGCTTCTCTTACCTGCTTTTCCTCTGAGCATCCAAAGAGTTTCTGCTTTACAGACAAGCAAATCACAAAGCAGCTTGGAAAACCTCTTGAGGCTCCATCTTCTCCATCTCAGAAGATTTTTCTCCATTTTAGCTAAGAAAACGTGAATTGCTGCTCTGCACTACCCTGTTTCCATCCAGAACGTCACTCAGGCAGGGAGAAGCATGTGGAGAATGGGACTTTGGGACCAAGCTGGGCAGCCTCAGCTCCCCAGCTTTATAGAATCATAGAATCATTTAAGTTGGAGAAGACCTTTAAGATCATCGAGTCCAACCACTTATGATAGAGGATATCATTTTCTTGTAATGTATCACTAGGAACACGCATTTTCACACCCAGAAAAAAATCATCTTTCAGTAAATCAGAGCTATGTAAACAGCATCCCGAAGCCATTTGCTTCAGGTCCCCTTTGGATCCTGGCATCCATGGGTGATGAAGGGATGCTGAGAGCAGGAGGAAGGTGAAGCTCCTGATGAACCCATCAAGGCACTCTCCTCCCTGGGCTGACAGTTTTTCAAAGCCCTACAAATTGCTCACCGGAGCGACATTATTCATCTTGTTCATGTCCCGGGGCGAGCCCTGCCAGCAAAGTTTGTTTTTCAGCCTCATTGGGCTTCCAGTGAGACAAGGCAGCTTCAGGCCCCTCACCCTGCCATCGGGGCAGCAGGCTGGGCAGAAGGGCTGTACCCCTGTCTCCCATCCTTGTGACAGCTGCTGTCATCAGGATGAGTGATGGATGAGCCGGCCCGGGGATAGACGGGAGCCACATGCCATCCATCACCTGCTAACAGAGACCTCTGCCCCAGCCTTGCCTCTCTGGTGATGGGAGGGCAGGAGCTTTTATCCACCATCATCACTCAGAGACCCCTGAGATACCCCCAGCTTGAACCCCCTGAAAGAGGGGCCAAAATGAGCCCAGCTGTGGCTCAGAGTCCTCCTGGTCCCTGTGCCTGAAATATTCCTAGTGCTTGAGGAATCTATGCTTTATTTTCTGTACCCTGCTTGAAATAATCAAGGTGATCTTTATTCCTGAGGAACTGTTTTGCTCATCCCCATGACTGACATTACACCAAGCCGCTTTGCACCTGCGCACACTTTGCTAGGGAAGCCATTTAGCTCTGTGGGGATAAACCGTGGTGTATTTGGAGCCAGGAGTGGGTTTGGCCCCATTTTTCAGACCTGTGGAAGCTCCACAAGTCACACGGCCTGGATGGGATGGGCTTACCATGGGAAGCACCTGGCTGCCTGATATCCCTGCGCTCTTGCAGCCTGGTAAACAAGGGAGCCTGAGCGGGAGCACAAGCTGTGTGCAAACCCGTTTGTTTGCTGCAGAAAGGCTGCGATTCCTTGTACCCTGACAGCAACAGATTGCTGTTTTGGGACAGGCGCCTCGCTGCCAGCTGGTCCAGGGAGCCTGGAAACAAACCATCTTCTGTGGGCTTGCAACCAAGTCCAACTGCCAAGGAGATCTCCAAAAGCTGGCTCCTTCCCCTACCCTGCCAGCATCACGCAGACCTGCTGGAGGTGAAAGGGGAGTGGTTTCCAGAGGAAGGGACCGACTTCTGTTGACCTGAGGGCTGATTGCCTTTAACTGAGCCCTGTGCTCTGCTGTAATGTCCCCAAGGGTCCTGGTGAGCCCAGACCCCTCCCCTCCGCTCCTGGTGAGCCCTGTGTCCTCTTCTCCATCCCTGCCAGGCTGTGGAAGGGGTCATTCATAAAAGTGTGGCCAGCAGACAGAGGGAGGTTCTCCTCCCCCTCTACTCTGCCCTAGCGAGGCCACAACTGGAGTATTGTGTCCGGTTTTGGGCTCCCCAGTTCAAGAGAGACAGGGAACTACTGAAGGGAATCCAGCAGAGGCTACAGAGATACTGAGGGGCCTGAAGCATCTCTGTGCTGAGGAAAGGCCAAGAGCCCTGGGGCTGTTCAGCTGAAGGAGAACAGTCTGAGAGGGGATCTGATCAATGCTGATCAATAGCTAAAGGGTCGCCGGGGGGCAAGAGGATGGGGCCAGATTCTTGTTAGCGGTGCCCAGTGACAGAACAAGGGGCAACAGGCATAAGCTGGAACCCAGGAGGTTCCACCTGAACAGGAGGAGAAACCTCTTTGCTGCGGGGGTGGCAGAGCCTGGCCCAGGCTGCCCAGAGAGGTTGTGGAGTCTCCTTCTCTGGAGAGATTCCAAACCTGCCTGAACAATGTGATCCTGGGCCCCCTGCTCTGGGTGACCCTGCTGGAGCAGGGGGGTTGAACCAGATCTCCATAGGTCCCTTCCAACCCCCACTGTGCTGGGATTCTGTCATTCTGTGTACCCCCAGGACTGACAGCTCCAAGGCTCAGCCTCAGCCAGCCCAACAACTGAGAGATTATCCATGGCACGTTATCGATCTGCTTGGTGACCACGTCCTGGGACAATTAGGGAGCCGTCTGGCTTTGCAACACGCGTGAGGCATTTGAAGAGCCAGCAGAGCCTTTCGCTTCGTGCCTAGGAATACATTATCTGCAGGTTGCAGTGAGATGAGAAAAATGATTATCCCTGTGCCTTGGCCCTTCAGGTGGAGCTCAGTGCCCATCCATCACCCCCCCTGTCCTGCAGATGAGATGTTCAGCATGGAGGCAGTGTCAAGGAGCTGGTCTCACATGCCATTGCCATTTGGGAAAGCAAAGCAGATGGATGTGATATCCTGGCATGCAGATTTCTCAGGCCATCAGTCCAAGCAGCAGCCCTGCGATGGGACCCCTCACCCCTCTGAAGTTGCCTACTTCCACATTCCAGCACTACTGATTCCCCAAACTATTGATCACTCAAGTCCTGCCTGAATATAGTAAGGTATTTAGGCTCTCAAAATTCCATTTAGGGTTTCTCCTTCACCATGCACTGCAGGATCAACATGCGATGTTTTGAGATGCTCATATTTGGACCACCAAGAGCCAAACCAGCTCCAGACTGACAAGCAACTCCCATAGCTTCAGCTTGCTCCAGGCTGCAGCATCCCAGGAGTGTTTTTGGAGATTAAAACTCCCTCCCAGCTCTACCTGCTCCATCCCCCTTCCCCATAATCCAGCACAGCTCAAACCACCCTCCAACACATTTTCTATCACTCCAGCCCTCCCAGGAGGGCAGGGAGCCAACATCCCCCCTGCCTCTCAGCTTTTAATTTTTAAATAAAACCCATCCTGGCAAATACTTGCTGGGTGACATCAGCAGCAGGTGATTTATCGCATTCCCTCCAGGGGCCCAGGAGCAGAATTGCATTTGCTAATGCCTCACATTACACCCCTGGCCTGGCTCCGCATCCCACTCCGCACCCCAGCTGATTGCTATTGATTTCTGCAGCTCCAAAGAGTTGCCACCAAAGACATTTGCTGAGCAAACTCAATCAAGACCTCACTAATAAATGTTCCTGGACAGTAAATTTTTGGCTGATCAGAGCAGGGGTAGCACATCCACTTGAAAAAATTGAGAGGCCAAGGGTGAGAAGGGTCCTGAGGGTTTGCAGTGCTCAGCATCCTGCCTGGAGAAGGGCTGAGCAGCCCAGCAGGGCTCGAGCAGCCCATAACTCCTGTGAAATGCACAGACCAAGTGCCCCAGAACCGTCAGCAACACATTGATCCTGTGCAAGGGAAAGCGCTGAGGCATGATGCACGTCCTGCAGCCCAGCAGGTACCCCATGTGCAGGGCATGCTGTGGGAAAGAGGGATGCCAACCCAATTTTTACCCTATGGCCACACCAACATAGTCACCGGGACCACAAAGCCCATGTCCAGCACTGAGGACATCCTTGTGACTGCAGTGCGGCCATAAGCCAACACGTGTGGAACCCCTTGTCACCTCTCCACTGTAAAAGCCCTAAATTGGTACGGCCTGAGTAAAGGCTGCCAGACTCGTGCCTGAGCCAGCAGCATTTGCTAGTGGACCAGAGGCTGCAGAAGACCTTGCCATCAAGCCTACCATCCCCAACTCTGCCACTAGCCCACCTGGAGGAAGTGGGGGGCTCCCTGTTAGGTGAGGAGAGCCCAGAGAATGCCTGGGAAGGATTCAGGAGATCAGTCTTATCTCGGGTGCTGTAATCCAGCTTTCTCAAGCAATGTTTTCACAGATGGATGAGACACCTCTGAGAGCAGCATAGACATTGATGGGAGTGTTATTCTTACAGCAAGATGCAGGAAACAGAGCCCCTGGGGTAAGGGTTGTCTTTTGTTCCTTTATTTAGACAGCTTTTAATGCAACAGAGGAAAGAGAAATGCAGCCTTTTGGACCACATTAGCCCTGCCCTGTTTTTTGGCAGTTTTTAGAGGTCTAGATTTGAGCTTCAAGATTAAATATTTAAGGTGCGTCAGCCCCAGATGTCCGTAGTCAGCATTTTAAGAGCTTCTAGGTGACACCATCCACTGCCTGGGGACAGCCAGCTTGCAGGGCTGCCTTTTGGTACTAGAAATGCAAAGTTTTATGTCTCATTTCACCATCACCATGCCCAGCCTGGGGACGTGATGGATGGTACTCAAGGGTACAGGATGGAGGTAGCAACGTCCCCTTGCACCCCTTCATCTCCTCTCCAGCAATGCAAAGCTCTAACAGGAAGCTATGATGAATAACAGCATTTTGCTGTTAATTTAGGATGGTGTCTTTTCCACCGGCTGCACTCACCTGTGCTGGCAAGGAGGCCAGATCTGGGCTGTAGCTTGGCGAGGAGAGGTGGAAGCTGCTGCGGCTCAGTGGTCGCCTTGGGGCAGGCACCGAGGACGAGGACGAGGAGGATGAAGGATTCTCGTCTGTCAAATCACCCACGAACTCGGGAGAGGAGCTGAGCACAAGGTCGGCCTGCAGCCTCTGGAAGTGAGAGAAGGGCTTTGAAAGCCCAGCCTGGGGCTCCAGAACCCCTTCCCAGTCCCCTATATCACCTCCTCCCACATCCCAGAGAGAGCCCTCTGCATCCCAACTCCATCCTAACACTTGGGCTTAGAACCTCACCGGTCAAGGGCAACACTTTGGCAAGAAATAATGAAAAAAAAACACCTAAAAGACCTTTTTGCATCCTTCCAGTATCTGAAGGGGGCTACAAAAAAAGCTGGGGAGGAACTTTTTACAAGAGCTTGTAGCGATAGGATGAGTGATAATGGTTTGAAACTGGAAGAGGGGAGATTTAGATTAGAAATTAGGAAGAAGTTCTTCACTGTGAGAGTGGTGAGACACTGGAACAAGGAAGCCGTGGATGTGACGTGCTGTTACAATCCAGTCGCTGGATGTGTTCAAGGACAGGTTGGACACTGCTTTCACAATCTGATCTAGTAGGAAGTGTCCCTGCTCATGGCAGAGGGGGTTTGAACTAGATGATTTTTAAGGTTCCTGCCAACCCAAACCATTTTATGATTCTATGACTGTATTATCACTTTAAAAATTACCTTACTAATAAGCTTTTTAGCAGCCCAGCCCTCCCTCCATCCTTTTTAGGAAGCACCAGCCCAGCTCCCAGCTGCTCCCAGTTGGGACCAGCTGCTCCCAGCCCTTAAAAGTGCAGGACAGAGATGAGCAGGGTAGAGTAATGCTGGGAAGCTTCATCCTCTATGAAGGTTTGTGTTGGAGGGGTTGTTCTGCCACCAGACAGGAATGTGAGGTGGTTTTGAGTAGGGTAAGTAGGTGGGTTGGAGATTCTGGTCCTGCTGCAAGTGTTGTGGGTGAGGTCTGGGACAAGCTGGAGTCTTTGTGTTTGGTAGGGGATAGTTAATGTGCTGGGCCATGCTGGGATGGGCAGAGACAGATGAATACCCCATAAAGGAGCTTTTCCTACAGCTCTGAGGATGGTTTGACTGCAGGACCCCCTTTACTGACTTTGCTTGGATGGTTGATGTCTTGCCAAGACCCTGCCTGCCTCTTGAACTTGCCTCAGCTTGCTCCTGTCCGGGCCGAAGAGGGTCACTAACTTTGGTGGCAGGTGGAAGGGACAAGCACCGGGCTTCTACCCGGCAGTGCTGAGGAATGAGGGAGGGAAAACTGAGGCAGGGCTGTGTTGTTTAGCAAAGATGTGACCCAGAAAGCCATTGAGACACCTCCCTTTTTGCTTTTACTTCAGCTGGTGCTTATGTGGAGCCATCAAGCTACCCTGGGGCCAAATCCTGCCCTAAGCAGATTGGTCTGCTCTGTTTTGTCACACAGGATCTTTGACTCTCAGTTGTAAGCTGTCCTACCTCAGAGGAGCAGGCATGGCCCTCGGTGGGCAGTGAGTGGTAAGCAGATTCAGGGGTCCAGAGTGAGCGCCTGGGGACAGGGATGTCCAGGGCTGGGGCTGCTGGGGTGGTGCCTGCTGCTTGCTGGTCCTCCTCCCAAGTGCTGAAGGAGAGTGGTGGAGCTGAAGCGGGTGTGGTGGGTGGCCGGTGCTCATGCAGGCATGCGGCGAAGGCCAGTCGGCCGCAGTGCATCGCTGGCTGCTCACTGCCCACCCGCAGCAGAGCCATCACAGAGCTGTAGCGGTACCAGTCTTCATCCCTCCCAGCAGAGAGTTTTATCCGGGGCTGGTTGGTGCGGGGGTAGATGGCAAAGAAGGCTTTACCCACGTGCCTGCTCCTCTTCATCCCCTCTGCCCTTCTGGGGAAGTGCAGGGCCTCGATGCGGAGCCGCACATCATGGTTCTTGTCGTTCTTGCAGAAACCTGCTGGGAGCAGTGGGAGAGTGAAGTGTTCCTTAGGAGGGCTGGTGGTCCCAGGAGCATCTCCTGGGCTCCTCTATCAGCAGCCCTGCTTAGCTCTGCTCAGTGAACACTAGCAAATGGATTATCCAGCCTAGATACATATAGATCTTGGGTGTTTGCATCATTGGTGATGTTGGCCTCATTCTCCAGCTTGATATTCCCCCTCCACCCCACGAAGCTCTGACAGCTTAGACTCCATCTCAGGGTTTTGTTGCAGGGGTGTAGGTGTGAGCACAGGACAGGGGTCTGCAAGCCTGTGACAGGTTGTGCTTGCTGCAGAGCTATGTTCATGGGTCACCTCCCCTGTCAGCCCATCCCTGTGGCATCCAGCCTCTTACCTCTGGGCAGAGTAAAGGTGAATTTCCGCCTTTGGAATGAGTAGATCTCATTGAGGTCTCTCTGCTCGATGGTGTCGGTGGTGCCAGAACAGCTCCGGATGACCTCCCCGCTGTTGATGCAGAGATGGATGCCAGTGCCAGAGCCCTGCAGCAGTGGGTTCTCCACGGTGAGACGCAGGGCATAGAAGCCCCTCTCATTAAACTGGGCACCGATCACCTCAAACTCAAAATCCAGGGTCTTCTCCTCAGCCTTCAGCCGGGAGCACTGCAGGGTCGGAGGGATGCAAGGCTCTGCTGCCATGCCCATCATGGGAACAGAAATGGGATATTGAGATGAACCCTCTTTGATAGCAGGGACCTTCCAGGTGCCCTCCTGGCAGTCTGGGGCAGGCTTCTGAGCCAAGCTGGCTCTACTGTCCCTCTTCCCTTCTCTGGTGAAGAAAGTGCCTAGGGGTGCCAGTGGGCATGTGTTGGCTTCACCTCTCTGAAGGCAGCAAAATAAGGAAAAGAAATCACTTCAGTGCTGCAGGAAGATGCTGAGAGCTTTCCTGTCCCTGTGCAATGGCAGGGATAGGGGCTTTGAACTCCAGTTTGTTTGCTGGGAAACCAGGTAACAAGATGCAAAGCAGCGGCTGCCTTCCAAACAGAGCAGGATATCCAGGGTGATGCCAAACGATGCAACACAGACATGGCATGTGCTCTCAGGTTGAAATGGCGGTTCTGCTTAGAGATGGGTATTCACAGCCTGCCCAGGAGTTTGCTGGGCTTTGAGCACCAAGGGATTGATCCAGAGCGGGCTGTCATTGCTGCAGTGAGGGGCTGGAGGTGTCCTGAGGGTCATGGTTGGGCTGCAGAAGGGAAATTAGGGCTGGCAAGGTGCCTGCATGTGGGTCAGGAGTTTTTCAGGGCTGATGTCCTGAGTCAAAGCTGGCTGAAAAGAGGTTTTGGTCCAGGTCTGCTTTCCTCCAGCTCAGCATTACATGGGTGGTTCTTCCCCATGCAGGAGTGTGTTGTTTCTGACTGGTGCAACTGGAGGTGAGCTCCCTGTCTGCTGAACCTGCTGCTGAGCCAGCTGAGCATCGAGAGGTTAGTACCACTATGGATATTTTGGGACTGACATTGCGGGGGTTGATGGTCTGGGGTGGGTAGGAGCTGGAAAGACAGTCTGATCCTTGTCTGGAGCCCTCTACCCTGTCGTATCTCATTGCTCCATCACTGCTGAGAATTGCTTGTTCCCACAGCTTTCGGGATGTTTCCAGTGAAATGTGAGCTGGAGCTGGGCTAACAGATGGCCTTTCTCTAAGACAGCTCCATGCTCCATATAAAAACCCACATTCCACTCTCTTCACGCTGGTACAAGCTTGAAACAACAAGATTATCCTTGGAGGGGAGTGGACTGGGGGAGAAAACAACATCTGAGACCCTGGGGCATAAGGTTTTTTCTAGTATGGGAGCAGCCCAGGGACCTGTGAGGCATCACGTCAAGACCTGTACCAAAATCAGTGCCTCCAAGAGCCCCTCTGGCAGGATGTGTGGATCATGAATGGACTTACTAAAAATAAATCCTGGGCTCCCCCACCTTTCTGATGCTTTCAGGGAAGTTGTACCACCTGATCCTTCCTTGGTTCTTATTTGGGAAAGAAAGATACAGGTTGAAGTCTTGCCTTGAGGTAACTGCTCTGAGCTGCTTCACCTACAAATTGTGGCAAGCTGGGCTTCCAGTCTCAACTGGAGATGTCACTGATGCGTTAATGTGCAGCTGGGACTGGCTCCAGTCCCCTCTTGGACACCTGGACCATGGGGCACAGCAGCAGGGGCAATCCTGATAATCAAACTGGTGCCTGTGTGGAGGATCACACTGATCTTCAGCTCCCAAATGCTTCAGAAAGTTTCTGCTGCCTTAAAGCCTTGCCAGGCTCTGCTGTGGGGAAACAGGAGCTATTTCATCCTTAACGAGCACACTCAATTTTCTTCCTGCCCTTGTGCAAACACATTACGAAGCCATTGCTAATGACAGCATCATCAAAGACTAATTTTCCCATAATCTAATCTAAGGCACAGTTCAGTCATGCAGCGTTTTCCCAGCTGTACCAGAGGTGCATGTGCAGCAGGTCTGGAGGTGTCACCTCCATTGTGTTCATGTGTCACTTGGAGCTGAGACCCGCCCTTGCCCACCTGCAAAATTAGTTTCCACAGCTCTAGTGAGAATGAGGTTGACTCATAGGATGGTGTGAGGTCCATTTTGGCAGTCTGTGGATTTTTTTTGTTCTGTAAAATGGAAAATGGCCTTTGGCTGGAGCTCTGCCAGTGTAATGAGCTCAAGGCTTGGGTCTGGAAAGCTGTGTGATAGTGTTGAGAGCCGAGTGGTTTGGCCAAAAGTGGGTTCCTGTTGTGCTTAGTTGTTCCTCCAACTAAAAGTCCTTTCCCTTCAGGAAGGGTCTCCATGGACACAGTGAGAGGCAGTGATTTGCTCATGGCTGTTGGGTGGTACCTGCAACTCAATGCTCCAGCACCTTAACCAGCATTACAAGATAAAACAGGCTCAGGACATCAATACCTACAAGGAGGGGACATTTCTCCAGAAGCAGAAAAGGTTTTTCCTGACTCCTTCATTTCAGGTAGAGGCCAAGGATGTGCAGTGAGCAGCTTGGGATGTTGGGGGGGTGGTTCTCTGCACCCTGCAGCTGCTGCTCAGGACATGGAGAGGTGTGAGGAGCTAGAAAATCACCCCATCTCCATACTTAACACAAGCAGCATCTGGGGATCCCACTGAGCTCCTGGTTCACCCACACCTTGCAGGGCTCTTTCCAGCCTGGTCTTGGCAAGGTCTACATCAGAGACCTTGGGAAGGTGGGAAGCACACACCTGAGGCATGTGGTTGGTTTCCAACAGCCATTTTTGAGTCAAAAATGCCAAACTTCTGAAATAACTTCTCTGTAGGTCATTAAAGTACCTTGAGGTGTTTTAGTAGCAATAAAGCCCTTCCAGATATCTTTATAATGACCATTTGCTAGGACTAGGGTGGACATCATTGGAATATTTTTGTCTAGGGGTGAGGGGAAGGCAAAAATCTGTGGGTCTGAATTCCAACCCTTTCCCAACAAGCACTACCAACAGCATTTTTCAGTTAAACAATCCCAAGTAAGGTAAAAAACCAAACCAACCAAACCCTCCAGGTCATCTTGTTCAGCATTGTCACAAGGCTTTGGCTAAAAATTAAGCTAAATCTTCAACCTTGATTAATTTTGCTTTGCTCCACTTGCAGTCACATGTGGACTGTGTGTATTTGCCAAGATTATATATAATTTTTGTAAGCTGCTCTCTCCTGGACTGTGTGTAGCTGATGAGAAGGACATATTGGCTGAGGAGCAATTGGAGAAGGACACGGTGGCAAAGCTGCCTTCCCCTCTGAGCTCACTGCAACCACCTCTGGGGCAAAGTATCCCCCAGTTTGCACCTTAGATGTTTCCCACTGCTCCCACTGTCCGTCTGCACCTACAGCACTTGCTGAGAGAGCCCTGGGCAGGATCAGCCATCTCCGAGGGGCTGTGGGGGAGGATGCTCTGGTGATAGTTGTCACCAAGCTTGCACCAACCAAAAACTTTCCTTTCCTATTTCTACCCCTCCCAGGCTGCACTGCAAAACCCAAAGAAATCTGCAAGATTTGGGGAAAGGATTGTATTTAGCTGATTTACACCAGTAAGGAGCTGGTCTTTTGGTTCACCCCAGAAGGAAGCAGGGATGTTTGTGTCCCAGAGCATCTCAGTCCCTCTAAACTTCGGTGAGACGGGGGTGGAGGGAGCAGTTAAAACCCAGCTGAATCGCCTGTGAGCTGGAGAAGAAGGGGGCTGGGTCAAACTGCTTTCTCTCCCGAAAAGCTCCGCTTAATCAAAAGGAGAGCAGAGCACGGGGTTGGTTGTTTTTAATTTTCTAAACCCCAGGGTGGCCCCCAGCCAAGGCCTCCTGGCGATGGAGGGGATAAAGTTCCCGGAGCCACCGCAAGCCTCCGCTCGCTCGCCGGTGCTCTGAACTTTGCCTTTAAGCTTGCATGGCTGCATCCACGCAAAGCTCCCGACGGTGGATGCTTTAGACCCTGCTTAGCAAGGCCACGCTTCTCACGAGACCCCCATCGAGCCAAGCCTCTGGGTGCCTTTGTTGGAAGAAGGTAACTGGGGTTTTATTTGTCTTCTTTCCTCCTTTTTGGTTTGTTGGGTTCCCTCCCCCCCCCCGCCTTTTTGTTGTCGCTTCTTGCAAGTTTGGTGTGGTGGGGTAAGCCCAACTTAACAATCTCCCCCCTGGAGTTAATTGCTCCGAGTTGTAAAGGCAAGCTGCGTTCTGCAGCCTGTTTGCTTATGGTGGGGCAAATCCTGCTCCGGGGGTGGGGGAGCTCCCCCCCAAAATCCCTTAAGCAGGGATTTCACCCTCTTCTTGGGAAGCAACTCGGA
>WTSP01013212.1:0-31907 GCA_025331215.1 Actenoides lindsayi | reverse complement strand
AAGGGCTGTCCAGGCCTGGCCCAGGCTGCCCAGGGCAGTGGTGGAGTCCCCGTGATCCCTGGAGGGGTTTCAAAGCCCTGGAGATGTGATGCTGAGGGACATGGGTTAGTGGTGCCCGGGCAGTGCTGGGTTAACAGTTGGATTCCATCATCTTAAAGGTCTTTTCCAACCCAAACACTTCTATGATTCTATGGGTTTATGAAAGGCAGGCAAAGCAGCATCTGGTGTCTGCAGCATCAGAGCAGCTAACAAAGCGACAGCTAACGACACAAACAATCCCACACGCTGCAAGAAATTAGTCCCCGATCCTTGGAGGCACAAGGTAGCTCCTGTGCCATCGAGCTGCCCTGGCCTTTGCTAGTGGAGCTCTGCCCATCTCCTGGCCATCTTCATCCCCTCACTGGTGACGTTCTGCCTGCCTGATCGCTCTCAGGAGGGATGGGCCATTCCCCCCAGACAGAGACATGGCCACAAGCTCCCGCCGTTGGCAACAAAGTCCCACATAAGGCTTTTTGCCCACTCTGCCATGGCACACGTGCCTGCTGTGTTTAAGCTGCCAGGCAGCGCGTGCCCCCAGCTCGCTCCCACACCGTGGGACGGGGCTCTCCTACCACACACCCCGGGCAGGGTCATGGTTTCCTTGCGCCGTGGGACCTCTTGGGGTTCTGCCTTTATTGATGGAGCCAGGGCCATGGGCTGCAGGGGGATGTCGACTCCACCGTAGACCTCCACGGGCTGCAGGTGGGCATCTGCTCCCTGCTCCCGCAGCCACTGGACACGTACTGGGATACGCACACCCAGCCCTGGGTGTACCCAACTGTTGGACACACCCACACTTGATGGCCCCCAACACCCCCTCCCCTTGGTCACCCAGAGCTGGTGGGCACGCGAGTGCTCACCCAGGGGCCACCCCCACCCCTGAGACACGGGCGGACACGAGGGGACGCGCAGCGAGTGCACAGGGACACGCGGGACGCGCGCATCAACAGCGGGCAAGCCGCTCAGCTTTATTGACGAAGCCGGGGCTGCTGCGGTGGCTGCCGGGGGGGCTCGGGGTCGCTGGCTCCACAGCTGCCCGGTGCCGGGGGCGGCTCAACGGCGGCGGCGGCTTCTCCCCTGGCGCCGGAGGTTTCGCGTCGCTCTTCGCAGGCGGCTTCTCCTGTCCCGACGGCTGCGAATCCCGATGCGGCGGCGGCTCCGGCTTCTGTCGGAGCGGCCGCGGGAGCGGCGCCGGGAGCTGCGGCGGCGGCTTCTGCTGTCGGAACTGCTGCGGGTTCTGCTGCGGGTCCCGCGCCGGCTCCTGCTGCGGGTTCTGCTGCGGCGGTACCGGGCCATGCTGGTTCTGCCCGAGCGCTGCCTGTGCCGGGCCTGTGCCGCCGGAGGCTCGCGGCTCTGTGCCCCCCCCCGCCCCGCTTTTATAGGGGTCCCGGGGCAAGGCCTTTGTGACATCACAACGGCCCCCCCGGTGCCACCCGGCCGTGCCCGGGCTCCATGGTTACCGGCCGGGAGGGGGGCAGCTTCCCCATCAGCCTCCCACGACCACCACCCTGGACCCCCCGGGCCGCACACAGATACTTTGACACACTGGGTTTTGTGTCACCTGCCATCTGTAAATTCGCAGCCTGCGCACAGCACAGCACCTTTCCACATGAAATGTACCGAAGCTCTCAGTTACATTACTGACAAAATTCAACAGCTGAAGAAAGTTAGAAGCCACACCAGTTCAAACAGCACAAGGCTCTTTGAATATGCTCTGTATGTTTCCAGAAGCTAAACTGTAACATTACAGCTCAAGAGACACCCTACCTCCTTCCATCACGAAACGCATGTCAGCGACAGCTGAGAGAAGCGATTAAATATCTCATGAGCAAGGTCTTCATAGTTCAGACAAAAGGAAGATTCAGGTTCCTGACTATTTTATTACTAATCTGTCATAGGAATTATATAATTTCAAATCCGTGGCTTCCAGAGCAGCAGGGAATGGCACGATCCACATGAGAGCACAGATGCTGACACAGAAACACTTTGCACCTCTGGGCAGGGGGATGGTGGGGGGGATAGACAGACTTCTGGTCCCAGGGCTGTCAGCAAAGACAGACCAGAATCCAAAAAATTTTCTGGCCCAGAGAAAAGCCAGGGCCTGTCAGCTCTTTCCGTGGCCAGGAGCTGAGAACCTGCTGGACAGGCTGCCTTTCTAGCATGGAGCTTTTGATGCAGTGATCACTTTCCTGTGAAAATCAGAGTGTCATTTCAATTGGAAAACACCATTAAGATCATTGAGTCCAACCCTTAATCCAGCACCACCAAGCCCACCACTAAATCCTGTCCCTCAGCACCTCATCTACCTGTCAAAAATTTCTGGAAACCGGTTGCCTTGGGGTGCAGCTCTGACCCATACCCTGGGGGTGCTAAAAATGATCAAAAAATGTACATCCCTGGGAGGTGGTGACAGATCTTGCTAATGCTTCAGAAAGCCAAGACCAGTTTGCCTTTACCTGGCAGCAAAAGCAACATACTTTCAGGGATCCAAATGCAATCCCTCCCTTTGCCACAAAAGGGGAGCAGCTGCTGTAGCACTGCACTCTACTGTGCTGTTTACAGGTATATTGATGGTCTGTTGTTGGGTCTCTGCTGCAATCAAGAAACTGAAGTAGCTGTCAAACCATTGAAAGCGCATTAACAGCACTGAGAGCAAAGAAATCCAAAGAAAGTACAGGGCCCTGGTACTATGGTACAATTTTTGGGAGTAGTTTGGCATGCACAGGTTAGAGAAATGCCAAATAAAGTTCAGCAAACAGTCCAGAGATTTCCTGTACCAACCACAGCCAAGCAGCCACAGACCTTCTTGGAACGTCCAGAGTATTAAGACAACTTCTCCCTGATCTGGTGGTGTTCATGCGCCCCCTGCAGAAACAAACTAGGAAGAAGCTTGTTGAGCCGGGGACCAAGCAACAAGAAGCTGCTTTTGATGCCTGCAAAGATGCTTTGCTTGAGGACACGCCATCATACAGGGATTCCCAAGGGGCAACGCAGATCTTCGAGCTGTTGTAGAGCAGTCCGGGCAGCACTGCAGCCCCCTCTGCTGCCTGCTGGCCCCCAGGTCTTCACCACACTCAGCTGTATGTTGGGCTTCGAAAGTTCAAAGATGCTGACAACATCAGCAGATAAATGTCTTGCTCTTCAGGGTGATAAATCTTGCAGTTACTGATCAGAACAAGCTATCTGTGCTCTCTTCCCTGCTTTGGGGGAAACCAGGGTTCACGCTTCTCATACTTTCTTCAACCAAGAGAATCTCACACCCTCAATACAGCTGTAGCCACCCCTTTTAAGATGTGCTCAATACTCCCAGTGTGAGCATCAGCAACACCAAGACACGAAGTTTAATTGCTACAGATGCTTATTTAAGTTTTAAGCAAACTAAAGCCCAAGTGGCACTTCTCTCTGCAGTGCAGTATTGACATGACATTCAGTTCAAAGCTGCTACTAGCACGTAGAAAGTGAAGCTTTTTATTAAACTTTTTTTTATCTTAGCTTTTAGAACAAGACACTTAACAACATCAACATTCATTTTTACATGACATGCCATGTGCTCAGCTGTGCTACTACTTTAGCTACAGCTGCATATTGTCTGCTTTTCCAGAAGGCCTCAGACTGAAGTGTTATGGTGAGACACTTAAACACATGCAAAAAACAAAACACAAGTAGGTGTTACTAAGAGGACAGAAATTTTGTGTTGGAAACAAGTCCACCTTTAGCAGACACCAACAGCATCTTTTGTCTTTGTCTAATGTGGAAGCTGTGCTGCACAGAAGTGGGAGACAAGTTAAGTTTTGCAACATTTGCTGGAGCAGCAAAAGAAACAGAAAGTGCTTGAACTAGTGAGAAACTGAAGAGAACAGAAGCTTTGCATTCCAAACAAAGGATTTCCCCAGGAATGAGAGGCATCTGAAGATGTTCTCTTTTACATCTGGAATTAAAAGCTGAGATTTCTCACAGAGAAACGCAAATCAATTAAGCAAGCCAAGAAATGTTTGGGGAGGAAAGGGGAAATATTTGTCAGGCAAACACTAAAATGTTGAGCCAGCTCCGTGGGATTCATGCCCCATACCAAAACCGTAGTCTGTTGTGTCAGTAAACACCAAGCTCATGTACATTTCTCATCCCAAGCATCTCCTGGACAGTTGCTGCCCAACATCCCTTCTCCAAAAGTACAGTACCATACGGGTAAGTCAGTGTGTCAAAACACCGCGGGCAGGAAAGTTCAGTGAAGTAGAAAGTGTTTCCTCAAAAGTGCACAAGTAGTAAACAACACTCCTCTGGGTTTGTACGTTTACCATCGTCCCCAAAGCCACTTCCCACTGGCAGTTTCAGCACTCCTGTGTGATGTGCTCAGGTGCTGAAGGGCACCAGTCTAACTACAGCACGATGCCTGTCAGCAGACGGAGCTGCGCGAGCGGCCTCGGCGAGGTGCGTTCTGCCACAGCCAGAGAGGTGGCCACTGGGTTCTACCAGCCTGGTAAGGAAGTGAGGCTTCAAATGTAGATCACATCCGAGTCGTGCTGCTGAACCTGCAGGCAAATCAAAGAGGAAAAATTAGTTTTGCTCTGAATTCCTCTTTAAAGCAGAGTAACTCCATTTGGTTCAGTTCTTCCTTTACCTCCGACTGCAGCCTTTTGCAAGATGCTCTGCAACAGTGGTGTTTTCTTCCTTCCTAGGATGAGCATTATTGCACCATCCCTGCTACTTGGATTAGATTAATTTTAAAAGTTGCTTCTGTTACTGGCATTGGAGCTGCTCCCTCACCTGTTGCTCTGCTCAGTTGTGTTCCTTCTAGCCCCAAGCACACAACCCTGAAGATCCAGGTGCCAAGTGCTACATACTAGAGCCTCTAACTGATCCTAAAAAAAATCCCTCAGTTTTGTTCATATATACCAGCAGTAAACACAGCAAGCTTGCTTTATTCCCCACACCTTGCACAATTAGCATTGCCTAGAGAAAATTGATTTCCTCCCCACCACTCAAGACCATGTGCCCTTACAGAGTGCCTATGAGACTGGAGAATACAGGGAGATTTAAAAGTGGGTTGTTTTTTGAAAAGACCCAACACATTTGCTCTTCAGGACTCTGAGAGGGAACACGCTGGAAGAGGACTGAGTTGTTGGAAGTCTAGGCATTCATTGGGATCTTACTCCCTGCCCCTCAAAGCCAGAAGACAGGCATGCTATGTTTTAAGCTCTGCTATACCTTGGAGCACATTCTCATTTCCAATCCTGGTTGATTGAAAGAAAATTGAACGCAGAACCTCCTACTCCCTATGGACATCTCCCTTTCCTTCACCAAGGCTGACAGCTTTGCTTTCCAGCTTAGTTTGTAAGAAAAACCAGGTGGCCTCAAGTTATAGACAGTCCCAAAGAGTGTGTCAGTGCAGGGTCTCCAAACTCACACAACAGCCACACACCAACCCCTCAATCTGAGAGGCTGGGACAGAGCTGGACACAGCAGGTCCCTCAAGCCAGACATTCTTTGTTTCTCTGAACAAAACTTTGAGTCAACGTTCGGGAATTTACTTACAAATCCGATTACCTTTATAATCTGTTTTCTGGTTCCTGTGCCCACGTTGTTAGCAACCAAGGAGTTTGCTGGAAAAGATGACTTTTCCACAGGAACTGGGTGCTGAATTTTGTTGGTACAAGGCCAGCTGCTTGTAGTATTTAATGAATAAGCTGGGAAAGGTCTTTGAATATTTATATCCAATGAATCTCCAGTTTCAAAGGTTTTCATCCATGATGGGGTCTTCAAAAGAAAAGAACACATGGAAATTTAATGCCCTCTCTGTATCAACACTCATTAAGGCTAAAAGAACATCAGAAACCTGGTCAGAAAATAAATGTCATCTCTCAATTTTTTCAAGACTCCATTCTCTAAAACTGTTGACTTGGAGTCATTTTTGCTACATGGGGAACAACCCTATTCTTGCACTGGTTCAGGAGGAGGCTGGAGTGTTAATATAAAAAATCAAGACACTTAAACCAAAAATCTGGGTTTAGTTCTTCACTGCCTTAAAAAAAATACACCAAGACTTATTACTTTTAGCAACCACAACACACACGAATGAGAACGTGATGCAAACTATGAGAAACCACATTTAAATGTGTTAAGTTACAAAAAGTTTAGCATGCTCCAAGACCTTAAACCCTTACTATGATTTCATAAGCCAAAAAAATCATCATCTTATTTTCCCAGATCATGGAACTGGTATCCCACACCCCGGCAAGAAGACTTCTTAGATTTTGTTTTGACATGAATTTTCTGTGTTCATGCTTTTACTATTTTACTATGCAGGGTACTAAAGCACGTGTCCTGAACTGAAATACAGCAGCACAAATTTGGCACACTCCCACCCTTCTCATTCATGCTGAAAAAAGTGGCAGCATTTAGGGTACATACATTTCCTAAGGAGCGATCCAAGGATCCCAGTACTTCCTTCCACTGAGAGTAAAGCCCAGACTGTTTTTCTTCTAGCTTCAAAGCCTGGATTTCAGACTTCAGCTCTTTCAGTCGATCTTCGAATTTCCTGCTCTTTTCTAAGTAGTCCAGCCTGTAGTCCACACATGGGAGACAAAAAGCTTATTGACATGTCATAGCTCAAGAACAGGGGTGTGTGGAAGGAGAGAGGAAGTTCTTTGCTTCCTTTTGGGTTTTTGATAAGCACAATGAAGTCCGGCACATGTCATCCCGACTCCCCTGTCCCTCTGAGAAGAGGGTTCACTTCCACTCTTCAGCACCCACACGCTTCCTAACTTTTTACCAAGCATTTCCTTTCAGATCAGGAGAGGAAAAGCCTCTGGATGTATCAGATCAAAGCAATACCATAGTTCAACACTAGAGGGAACCTTCTGTCCTCTATCAAGCCGTTACTCCCTTTGCCCCTGACGTAAAGCTCTGCAAGACCTTAGTGTTCTGGACTTGTCACGGCTTGATGCCACCAGAACACTCTTCCTCTGTGCACTAGTCTTACACAGACATCCACACCAGTGCAGTAAAAGGCCTCCAGCCACATGTACAAGTAGAAGGCCATTCTGAGCTGTTAAAAGAATGAACTGTGATTCCCAGAGATCACATTTTTCCATTCTGTACTTTCCATGATTAACTTCATGTATTTACACCATTTGCATACTGATACCTCTCTCTCTCTATCTCAAAGGATAGTCTCTTGAGGTCAATGTCCTTCAAATCCAGCTTTATGGATCCTTTGTCAAAGTTGGCATCTCTGCTGTCAGTTGGTGAGTACTGCGGGTACTTGACCATATGCTGAAAGAGGCAACACAAGCACTGTCAGAAAGATCTGGTTGTTTGATTTCAGGTTTATTTCCCCAGTTTTTGCAAGAACACCATGCTGAGCCATTTCTTATGTTAGCCCTGGATTCTGAGAGACACAGATGCTCCTGCAGCCCTCCCGCTCTGAGTGGCCCAAATGAACTGCTGAAGTCCACAACCCACAGATCCAAGGGCAGAGAGGTGTCCTGGCTGCAGTGTTCCTCTCTTTCAGCAGAGAATGGAAATCCTTTCTCAGCAAGAGTGGAGCAGGAGGAGGAGTTGGGGCACACAGCACTGTCTTCTCACTGGAGACAGCTTCGTCTGCTTTGCCTGAAGACACTCGTGGGCAGTTCCCATGCCAGGACAAGGCAGTTGGCTCAGCACAGCCACCTCCACGAAGCATTACCTGACTGTGGTAACCTTTCTATAGGTGCTTGTCCCCTAGCTGGATGCAGATGTGCCACTATTCAACTTGATGGGGGGTATAAAAATGCAGCCAACATCTGACTATCCCTGAAGATGAAGTGGTGCCCAGTAGAGCAGGAACTTACAGGATAATTAAGCCTGGTTATGTCTAAGAGTTTCTGCTTTGCTTTCCTTTCAGCCTCTCTGGCTTCATGCAGATCTTGCTTCAGATGCTCTGCTTCCTTGGCTCTGTAAGACAAATATCCTGATGTGAGTGGCTGATGATTTCCAGCATAAAGTAACAGATGGATCTCAGAGCTATGCATCTCACAACCTTCCAGAGAACAGGATCCATTACTGTGAGCGATTCCTTTACCCAAAGATACTTGTGTTAGGAGGGTCACGTGGAGAACTGAGTGGACACAGTGTGACAAACGCTTTCAAAGACAGTCCTGCACAAACTGGCTGAAGCAACATTTTTTTCCTACTCCTAATTTCCATGAGCTCAATTACAACCTGCTGATAGAGATTCCCCAGGCTGTCCTGAGACGGGGAGAGCAACCTATTTGCTCTTTATTTTGGCAAGCTTTTTGGCAGTATCTTAAAACAAAGAGAAGGCTCTTAAGAGCAAGGTTAAGCATCTCTGTCAACACTAGTGTGCTCTGCATCTTCAGGCAGCACAGTGTTACGGAACATGCAAACACAGAGTGGTTCATATTTCACACAAGTTTACCTGGTTTACACTTCTCAAAGATCTGAAAGGGATACAAGAGATCATCACTTGGTACTAATGAAGGAAAGCAGCCTCATAACTCACAGGGTATGCAGACTGGTAAATTTTTACAGGTAGGTAGCCAGCATTCTTTTAATAAAGCTTAATAGAAAATGCTTCTGCATTTTGGATCTTTAATAGCAAACTTCTCTAAAGCCTTGCATCTGATCCTCTGTAAACTTCTCAACCTGCATCACAACCACTGGTACCAGGTGGAACAAACAAGACACAAGAAAGCTTAGTCACTCTGAAGTGTTGCGTAAGAAACAATTCCTCCCTCCCAAGCTCTGAGAAGAGCAGTACTCTCTACACCCAGGCATCCCAGTAGAGACCACAGCCCCAGCTCGAGCAAGTCCAACCTTCGATCAGACTCCTTCACCAGCTTCACTGCTATCAGCTCTGCCTCCCGCATCTTCTGCTCCATCAGACGTTTCTCCTCCTTGGTTTTCAGAGCTGTGATCTCCAGCCTCTGTCGCTCTTGCTCAGCTTCTGCAGCATTCTGGGCCAGCAATTTTGCCTCTTCTTCTGCAATCTGAGCTTTCTCAGCCAGCAACTCTGCTGCTTCCTGGGATCGGAGCTAAGAAGAAACAATTTTTCTTAGCTACACTGTCTAGCATCTGCAAAAACACCCCTGCAGACAGTCAGGAAGAGGATGTATTTTCCCAAACTACCAACTGATAAAAAAATATTGTTCCTTAAAGTAAAAAGTATAGTAAATATAATTGTAGAGTTTGGTTCTCCTGTTCTATTCCAAAACTGTCTAACTTCCTCCCTGCCTCCCACCCCTACAATGCAAAGAGACATTTGCTTACAGCTGGACAAAGACATCAACCAAAAACTGAAGTTGGCCCCTTCGCTTGCCAGTGCACCCTGTCCCTTTCTCCCAGTTTCAGTTCCAAGGTTGCTTCCTTTGGCTCACAGCAAATGGGGATTAATGGCAGATCAGAGTTTTCCCCAGGTAATCCATCATACCCTCTCCACCTGTGGTTAGAAACTCTCCAGCCTTGCCTGAGCCATAATTCCTGGTGTCTCACAGGAGCCATAAGGAGAAAAAAGAAAAAATGCTTCCCAACCAAGAAAGCCCATCAAGCACAAGAATATTCAGACTAATGGGCTACTCACCAGGGCCTCATTTGCCTGCCTGGCTTCATCTTCCAGCTGGAAAAGACGCCTTTCCAGCTCTTCTTTGGCTCTCTCAGCTTCTTCTCGGAGCTGCTTCTCCCTGGCCAGCCTTTGATTCTCCATCTGGAAATAGAATGAGAAAAAAAATCCATTTGTGGGTTTGCAACCTCATCTGGGCCTGAGGCAGCACAGCAAATGAAATCTAATGAAGAAAGGACCGCTCTCTAGCTGGTGGACTGCTACTCACCAGAGATGCAATGCTGAAGCTGCTTGCACTCTGCAGCACTGAACTCCTCTATCAGGTAAGACTGGTTATTTCAAACTGCTGGAAGAGCACCTGGATCAATCTGTTACATACCCCACATCTTTGGATCACCTGTTCAGTCTCACAAACATCACCGACATCCTCGGGTGCTGCGTACACACTGGAGTTGTTCCCACATTCAATCCTGCTGCACTTTCTCACCTCCCACACACGTATTGATGCAATGCATGGACAGCAAGGGCACCAACTGGAATAATAATCAGTGTTTCCAACAATACAGGAATAGAAAGAATCTACCTTTTTTCTAGCTTTTTCTTCCCGGGCTTGTGCTTTCATTTGCTGGATCTCTATTGAGTCCACTTTTCTTCTCCTCATGAACAGGTCGTGATTTCCAATGCACAGCTGCAAAATCTGGATAGGAAGAGCAAAGCAGATGTGATTTTGATGGACTTGTGCCCCAGACAGAGGGACAAAGAACCTGACATTGGCCTCAAAGGACAGAAGCTGACAATTCCAACTTCAGTACAAGTGCTGATAGTTGTTTCCCTGCCAAGAAAATCAGCACCCAGGGCAGGCTCACACCCAGGCACTTAATAGTTTAGAAAAGCTCCTAACAGGATGAGGGGCTCAGTCTGTCTTTCATCCCCCTCTGGTTCCATCTGCCTGAATAAGATCTAGGCCAAGAGTGCACAAGATGCAGCTGTGGCAATGGGCCACCCACAATGACCCCTCCACAAGCTCACTGAGAAGTGGCCCATCCCCTGTGGTTGTGTTAGGAAGGAACCAGTGGTGATACAATTAGCCAGTTGATTAAGTCCCTTCCTTGTCGCATCTCCTAAAAAAGGAGAGGCAGTAGCTGATTAAGAACCCACAGAAGCCAGCCAGGCAGATGCTGCCGTGGCTTTGCACCTTTCCATACATTTCATCCTCTTTTTCTAGCATCTGGATTTCCCTTTATCTTTAGGGCCTTCTTTCACATCTTGCTTTCCACCTATCATCTCCCCTTCCCAGAGAGGACAAACATATGCACCCTGACTTCCCAGAGAGAACAATCCCCAGGAAAACATATATGGAAACTCAATGCTTCCTGGCCTCTCCATAGGCTTTACAAACAATATTTCTCCCTCAGCTATCAGTATTAGCAGGCTCAGTTGTAAAGAAGGAAAGCAGGACACTTACCAATTTGTTCACTTTGAGTTGAGAGGAGAAGAACTTGAAGACTTCTGCTTTTTTGTCAAGAGGTTTAATAGTTAACTACACAGGCAAAAAAAAAAAACAACAACTGAAAGAAAACACAGTGAGGAGGAGGAAAAACAAAGCTTAAACTATTAATACTATCACAAATTTTATGCCATCTCCACTTCTCTCCAGGGAAGCAGCAATTTATGCCACAAACGTGGGGAAAGTGATGCAAAAATGTTTTGCTCAAAAGAATCAGAACCAGGGCTGCTGCTGCTACACAGGTTCCTCACCCACTTCCATAGCAGGCTATGTTAGAAGACAGAGCCTCCCACAGACCCACTCCAGTGCCAGTTTGGATGGTGTTTTTCATAATAATACCACTTGTGCATTGCAAGCTATACCCAGAACACTGGAACGAGCACTGGTTATCAGGAAAACAGAACAAATTACTAATCCCCAGAAGGAGCTGTACTCTTGAATTCCAGGAGATGGCAAACACTTCTCTGAACACCAATCACTGCAGGTATAAACAAAACGTAGCAAGGGCCTGAAAGACTTGTTCTTCTGACCATGAGGTAACAATCCTGGAGCTTCTGCTTTCTCACATTTTCAGTCTTATCTCCCAAGTTTTTTCCAGAGGACACGAAGGTCTTTCATGCTGCCAGGTCAGTACACACAGTTTCACTTCATATGTTGTGCTGATTGGGCTGAGTAACAAAACAGAGCTCCATTCTTTAAGGGCCTGCTTTTGGTGAGTCATAGATTAGCTAGCACTCTACTCCTGTAATTCATTTGCAACACAGGGTATAATTTCAGGCCATCTGAATCACCCAGATCATGATGTCCTACAGCTCATTTCACCCTGTAGGTAATAACTGGTTGAATATATTGCCTTGTGAGGAGCAGAGCTGTGAATGTGTCACTGAATACAGCAGAGCTTTAAGATAGGGCTGCCCAACAATAGGGATGTAAAGGAGTTTATTCATAGACCAGAGAGAAAGTTTAATGTCATGCAGGGATCAAAAACTTTCTGGAGACAGAACTCCTGCAGGCTGCCCTGCCTGATTTAATGTATACACATCTTCTCTGGACAGCAAATCTCATCCACAGAGATTTTCAAAAGGTCCACAGAAAATGATACAGGCTGTGCTGTCCTTTGGCTGACAAATTCCAGGTATTTCAGTACCAAGGTAGCTTTTCTGGGTTTGTTTTTCTGATTCCAGCCTTCCATGTAGCCACATGATTTGTAACAGGACTAAATTTCACCCACTCCTTACTGTACTTCCTACTCGTAAAAGATGGGCTCTGAAATTGCAGTGAGATGGCAATGGTAGGGTTGTGCTGAACACTGAAATCATGCACTGGCAAACTGGCAGAATTCAGGCAGGAAAACACTCAACTCCCTGCATGCCTCCTCTTGCCACTGTGCTTCAAACCTCATCGACAAGGACAGCTTCTACATGTGAGAAGGGCATTAAGTCTTTATGGATCATCTAACTCCTGCTGAGGTAACTGAAGCAGCAGTCATTCATAATATCTCTTTTTCAGAGATCAACACACTTGTTTTGCGAAGGACAAGCAGCAGGGAAGGAACCAGAACAGAGGGCCCCAGGAGTTTGGAGAGCTCAGAGCAGCCTCTGGCTCCCAGGGGAACCGAGATTACGCAGCGCATCTCAAAGGCAGGTCTGTTATTTTTATTTTTGTAACAAAGCTCCCTAGGATTTTCCCCTTCTCCCCCCAAATTATTTAAACAGAGACAGCTTTCAGCCTGTTCCAAGAATTCCAGTCCACACCCATGCCCATATAAAAATAATAATATATCAAAGCCATCATACCTCTTTCTCACTATAGGAAATGTTTCTGATAGCACTCCACTCAAAAGACTTATTTGGAGAGAACCTGTTATTAATGCTGTAGATGTGAATACCTTTGGCATCAACCCCAAGCAGGAGATCTGTGTGGTTTTTATTTTGCTAAAAAACCAAAAAAGATAACAGTCAATGCAATTTATGGTGACATTAAACAAGCACAGACAAGAACCACACTTGTTCCAATACACTGGTATTTCCACAAAACATTATGAGTGTTGTCAGTGCCATCCAACAAACCCAGCCCTCTAGGCTGACTAGAGCAGCTCAAACTTTTAGTCTATTTCTTCTTATCATTATTACAGACCCAGAGCTGCTCAAGAACTTTGTTTTTATTAATTTTATTAATTTTAACTGATTTATTCACCTAACCACTTAGAGGCAAGTAAACCAACTCAGGACAATCTTTACACAGTCCAGCAGCAGCAGAGAAAAGCAGAAGTCAGGAGTCCCAGCTCCCTGGAAGATTTCAAAAGGACAGTACCATTATCTTCAGCAATTAAAATCTGCTAAAATAAAGCACTTACAGCTATTGGAAAATAATTGACACCATACATTTCCAAGTCTTGGGCAATTTTCAGGTAGTTCATCTCAGCTTCATCCCTAGAGAATAAGGCCATGATTATACTTGGAGATTCCTTTCCAACCTTTCTCTCCCAGATCACATTTCTCACTTAAAAACAAACGGGCAATCTGGTCTTTTGTACTTTCTTTCATTTTGCCATCTGACTCAACAGAAGGAGGATAATAAACCCAGCATCTCTACAGAAGACAGACATTAAAGCTGCACCTATTTTGAATCATGGATAGCGTAATCTTTGTGAAAATTCAAGTCCAGTCTTATCCTTGTGTTAGTTTTGCCACTCCATCATTATTTCATCTTAGAGACCTACCCTACCATTGTTTTTCCATGACATGAGGATATTTCCTTTGGGAAATAAAGTTCATTGTGAAATGAGTCCTGAACAAATTCTAAACAGAGCTTTGAGCAGAGGCCAAAGAAGAGGAAGAATCTCTCCACCCACCATTCTTCTCCCTTCAAGGTAAGGCACAAGTCTTGAAAAAAATATTCAATAATAGTAGTGCCAAGAAGCATCTAGAACAGCCAAAAAGAAATTGAACTGAAATATTAGGAAAGGCTGCCTCTGGGCACCAACAGCTCCTGATTTCCAAGCATGCTGAATGCACTGAAGTAGCTGAGTGTCCACATGCACTAGCATCAAAACTTAGTCCTGGAACTATGGTGCCACATCTTTCTGTTTTGGTTCCATGCTAAGCATGACACCCTTTTGAGCCACAATTTTCACATCATTCTATTCTTAGTTATAAATTAACCTATTAACATCACAGCTTGGAAACCAGTATTTCTTTGCTCACTCTACAAAAGCCAGATTTCACTGAAGACAGCAAATAACCAGTTACTGAAATGGATGGGATTTCCAAAGAATGAAATGATTTCAGTACCTGGCAATACCCCTGTGCTCAGCATACCAAGCAGTAATCTTCTCTTCCCACATCTCTGCTGTCAGCTGATACTGCCTGAGGACCTGCAGAGAAAGGAAGGACTTTGGTTTGCTTTGAAGATACACGTGCTGCCTCTCCCAAGGGAGGTGAAGGCAGCAATGCAGTTCACAGCTCAGTCATTTTGCCAAGTTGAGGGCAGACAAACAATTTCTACTGCTCTGCTTAATCCCACAGCAATCTCCGCGTTGCAAAAAGTAGATTCAAAGATTTGGTTTTATAGAGAATAAAGACTTACTCTTTTGGGTAGAAGTTCATCATGTGCTAGAAAGCCTGGCTCATGAAAATTTGGGTCGTAGTCTCCATACTGTCCCAAGGAAAGAAAAGATACTTGTCTGTTAGGTGCAGAATGTCAAATAATTTATTACTTGTGTAGTTTGATGGGATTGCTTGAGATTTTGTCTTGGCTCTCCCCTATACAGGGTAACACAAAAAAAACCAGGCTCCACTCCTCTAACTGTCCACAGAAGTTACTTCCAGCCTTTGCACTATGCATGTGGCTCCAGTTATAGCCACTAAAGTGGCCTATAACCTTAGACTTCAGTCCTAGCCTGCAGCTCTCCCTGACTGCAAATATGAAGGAATCTCCCATGACTTCATACTCCCTTCTGCACTATAGGCTACTCTCAGGTGTGTAAGCTCCCCTACTCCTATAGCCTACTGCATATAAGCTGGGCTGCTGCAGAGGCCCAGCCTCCCTAAGAATGTGTTTACCTCCTGCCATTGTATAAGTTTGGCTCCTGGTGACATGAAGTGAACTATGTTCTGAGAGATACTAACAACCATCAGGCCCTTCCATTTGGGCTTTGGTATCTGCACCTGCTGAATCTATGGCCATTTTTTGTAACAATAGGAAATCATTCTAGCTGGGAGAAAAATCACATTAAAATGTTAAGTCCAAAGAAAACCCCCAAGTTGCAAAAGCATAGTATATACCAAAATCCTTGTAGTGGCATCTAATGCTTGTTTTTCCAGCTGCACCAGTACATCCCAGGATGACCTACTTATTTAACTGCAAATTTTCACACTGTTGTGTTTTACATACCATCAAGGTACACGTGTTGGTTAAAAGAGAAAAAGAAAAAAAAAGGAATTCTATGCACAAACCTTGGCCTGAACAGCATAAGAAGCCAGTAAAACTGTTGCTTCTGGGGAGCAATAGATTTCCTCATCCAGTATTTGTTTCTTAACCTAAATTAAAAGAAAAAGAGTGCGAGTTAAAGAAGCTCAAAGTCAGGATTTATGTCAGGCTTCAAATGGAACTAGACATGCCCGGACTATAACTTGGCACTAAACATCACTGTTATGAGTTCATAACAGCAACAATAAAATGGCATTCAGAAACACAGGCAGCCTTTACTTAGCATTACATTTAATGGAAAAAAAACCCAACTTTTCAAAGTTAAAGTGTCTTAATTCTAAGTTGACAGAGATGCCAGTTTGCTATCTCCACACATTTATATATGGAGTCCTGAAGGTGTTATAAAACATGAATTTTATTGTCTGCACTTCATACCTTTTAACAAGTCTTTTTTTTACTTCCTGCTTTGGTAAAGTTAGCTTTACAACACATAAAACCTCAAATCTGAGGTTGGAAGGGGCTTCTGAAGGTCATCTACTCAAAGCAGGTCCAACTAGACCAGATTACTCAGGGCTGTCCAGCTGACTAATAGTGTGAAGGACAGAGACATACTGAAAGCCATAATAGTATGTTCTTAAGCTTTCCAGAATGAGAGCATAAAGGAGACTTCAACAAAGGGAAGCTAATGGAGCTTTTTATTCAATTACAGTGATCTAAGCATAAGACAAGAAATTTTTGCCTAATGCAGTCAAACATTTTCAAAAAGAAAAGTTACTTGAGATAATGTTGAGCTACCTTTACAAATTCACTTTGGCACTAGGTTTTGTGAACTCAAATGAACCATCAAGACAGTTTTTCTTTTACATTTAGTCTCTAGTGAGCACAATATATGAACCTGAGTTATAGCACAGGGCAAATTCTTTCTAAGCTGTTAAAATGGAAAGAATGAAAAGACTGAAAAGACTTCTCTTCCAAATGGGAAAGCTCCAGTTTTCATACTCCATGGTGCAAATCATACATTTCAGAATTCAGAACAACTTCAGATAAATTCCTCATAGCCTTTGGTTTTTCATTTGGGTTTTTTTTTCCTCTGATCAGTTCTTACAAGGACATTTTGTTATACTTCATGAAGGAGCAAACTACCTAATCTTTAAACAGACAACGTTTGGCTTTAGTCCTTTACATTCATTCACACATTTTGCAAAAAGCTGTTATGCCACATTAATTTGTAAAGGGCTGAACAGTCCGTAGAGCTGCAATCTGTAGGCATCCAGATGTCTGTACATGTTTTTCCTATTAGCATCCAGGTGTGATTTTAAGTTCTTATAGTCAGGAAACTTTACAAGTTCAAATTTGTTTCAGTCGTGTTTTTCTACTTTGGAATGAGAAGAATTTGCTAATTGCATATCTGCTAGTCAAGGCAGGTTCAAGGAGAAAAGAAAAAAAATGAAAAAATTAGGATTAAAAGACTAGGAACAGAGTTCTGCCCATCATTCCTTTCCAAAATTAGCCTTAGAAACAAACTGCCAAGTGGTTTTGGGTTCTGGATTAAGCTCTGGTTAGTATATTAACCCTCAGAACATCATTTTCCCATTACTTCATTAACACATCCTCCTCAGGGAACAAATGTATTTGCTGTGTTTATTTGCAGATGCAGGCTGAATTTATTTCATATACCCAATCTGCTTGCACAGACACATACTACTGAAAGCTCCCAGGATAAAGCCACACACCAGAAGGCTGTAACTCGCAGAGGGCTTCACAACAATTCAGGAGAGAAGCTGGATGTCACAGCTAGGTGTAAAAGTCATTTTACATGGAACTACAGGTCTCAGCAATTTAACTCCCATTCCCAGCACAAACAGTAAGAGAAACCATCAAGAGAACAAAAACCCCACAGAAGGCAAACAACATTGAGCTTACCAGTACACAAACCCCCACAGCAGTCAAGAGAGATGTTTGCATTTCATAAAAATGAGGTCTTTACAGAGACACTGATAGAGCTGAAGCCAGCAGAATCATTCTGAGACCAACAGCTGCCAATAAGATCAAAGACAATACGAAAGGTCTGGGGTAAATACAGAAGGAATTCATGGTTAAAAACTGTTCCTGACCTGAAGGAAGAATAAATGCTGGGTAATTTCCTGTAATAGTTCCTCTTCTACCTTCTCTGGGTAGAATTTAGCCAAAAAATGAAAGCTAATGGGATCTTCTTTGGGGATTTCTTGATCTAAAACCTGTTTACAGATAAATAAAATCATCAGCAAAAATAGTACGTAAATGTCTCAAAATAATATTCCAGAGGAAAATCAGAAAATAGTTAACAAGCCATTTAAAGAAACCTTTCCTGATTCTAGAAGGAAGGACAATGCTGAGCTTTAACCTAATCATAGACAGTGCATATAGTGGTGATCAGTGTGTAATACTTCAGGCTAAACTGCCTGAATACGACCAAGTGACACAACAAACTTTAGTCTTAAAAGCGATACCAGCTAAAATGGGGAGTTGTCATGTAACACATTCCTTTAGCTCCTGTGCTAAAAAAAAAGTAAATCTTAATACAAGTAGAAAATTGCCACGCTTATTCTATTTCCTATACCTTTTTGTCCATCTTTAACCAGGTGCACATTCCTTTTATAGTGTACTGCAAGCCAAAGAACCAAGTCTCCCTTAAACCAAGTGCTCGGCACACGAGGTCAAACAAGTCCTTTCCCTTCCATTTCATCTAAAAGGAGAAAGAGAATTAAGAAAACCAGGTAGCTCTTGAATGAATTTGCTACAGTTTAGCCAGGCAAAGCAGGCTGCCCTCTGCCTTTCTCCCACACACTCTTATTTCACCTTTAGTTTTTCAGTGAAATACTCCTACTGCTGTGGACAGCAAAGGTGTGATAGTTGCAATGCTCCACCTCCTCTTCCTCTAGAGGAAGAGTCACAGAGCAGCTCCAGTCATTTCACCACAGCCTCAAGCCCTTCAAGAGGAATGAGGAAGGTACTGTGGATTCCCTAGGACATAGCATGACTTTATTAATATTTGTAAATATCTTTATTGACTAGTTTATAATTGGTGAGACTGAGAAGGCCAGGGGAAATCAAAGGAATGTCAGGGCACAGAGCAGCAATGCCAGGCAATGGAAGTAAATCCATCTTCCATATGCCTCAGCTATTCCAGCAGCACTGAGCCAAGCCTTTCTGCTACTCTGATTTAAATGAACAGGAGCCTGTCTTCCAGAGTAATTTAGCAGCCTGGCTCCACAGAGAGCAAACTTTGATTAAAGGTCTCAAAATTCACACCTATCTGATGGCTCATTTTTTCACTGAAGAGGCTGCACATCTGCTTCTTCTGTCTGGCTACGTGTTAAAAAGATGATTGCCTAATTACACGGGTCAGCCACTAAAACTTAATGACAAAAAAAAATCAATTAACTTTTAGGTAATATTTGGATGGAAAGCAGGAAATCATCCCAGCAAAAATGTGGTATCTGGGGAGAAGGAAGAGATAGTAAAGGAAGGAATACATTAAACTGGATTTGTATCAAGGACTCTGATCTCTAAGCTCAATTCATTTTGCAATTGATCACTTGCTGTATTTGTTTTCTTCCCTATTTTTCTGCAGTCGTGATTTCTCTATCCAATTTACTAGACAGCCATAACTAAGAGAATTAAACCCAGCTTTTTCATTTGACCATTCCTCCCTTCCGCCCAGAAATATGTAATAGCCATTGTAGTGAAACAAATAAACTGGAGTTTACAAACAGCAAATTTGAAGAGAATGTCCTAGTTCAACTGAGCACAAAATTACCTTTTCATAAGTTATTTTATAAGCAACATCTCAGGAGCAGCTCTGATCAGAAATTAACCAATCTAGCAGTGTCTTAAAGAGTTAAGTCACTTACAAAAAAAATAATTTTGTGAAGTAGGTGTATTTACAAACAAGCCCTGCATCGTGTGCTGGAATGCTTCTGAAGAAAGCAGGCCTACTGCTCATTTAACTGTGTCAGGGCCAAATGCATTTCATGGAAACAGCTTTAAATTCTGAATAGTCAGAGTTGTTTAACAGAAGAAAGCATCTGAGACTACGTAATTCATTTTATACAAATAATAGATCAGTTTTAAGACCATCTATGAACTGATAATCTGAATGTTTCAATTCATGACTTGCTACTACAAAGGCCAGTGTCCATCTTTCTAGCATTCTATGCCCAGCTCTCACCTCACAGCTGAACTCCATTTCTGCATCCACTGTTATAATTTTGACTTTAAAAGTCTTTGGTTGTTTCTTCTTCAGGCCTCGGATGGACATGTTTTTTAGTTTATGAGGATAGCCACACCTGAAATCAAACATGTGTTACATTTAGGTCTGGAAGTTCTGTAATATTTCCCTGGCTAGATTCCAAAGCAGCACGAGTCCAAACTAGCAGAATAAAGTCACCTTTAAATAGGCATTTGTATGTCCAAGACAATAAGGAAAGATGTAGAAACAAACAAAAATTTAGTTTGATCTTTAAATTCAGTTCATTCCTTAAAATAAGTTACTCCAAAATGTCATGTCTCTCCTTCCTCAGACCTCAGCAAACACTGGGCTTCTACAGTAGTAGAAAGAGCATCATTCAAGCCTTACAGAGCAAGATCTAGGGGCTGCCTCTCAGTAGGGCTGAAGACATCAAGGGAACCTCCAATCCAGCCCTCGTGCCCCACACAATCACCCCCATCCATGCAATTCAGAAGTTTCTTGCAACAAAACCGTGATGGATCAATGTTCACAGCTTCCTAAAAGTAATACCTGACTTTTGAACGATGCCAACAGAAACAGAACATTCCTCATCCCTTTAACATATCCAAGCAAAATTCCATTTCTCAAAGGCCTCTGTGGTAGTACCACCACCAAATGCAGCAGTGCAAGCTCCACTTGTAAAACACGCAGCAAACTCTTATATCAAATCCAACTCGAGCCTTTTCTATCAGTTGTGGCTCCCTGAGCAACTGACCTAGTGAGATTCTTTCCACCATCAGACCTTAACTCCCTGAAACGATACAAATGCCAGGAATACAGGTGATGAAATTAAGCTGCATTTACCACATTCTCCTGGGCATCCTAACTCACAATGATGAAAGTTCTTTAGAACGGAGTTTGCCAGGGGAGTTCTTGTGAAATGAACCTCGTTTTGCAGAAGCCTACAGAAAAAAAATCCTTCACAAATCTTCTACTCTAAATGCAGTTGATGAGACTGGTGCTGTTTCCACAGCCACAGGGGTTTTGTGAACACCCTTCAAAACAAGTGTTGAAAGTTGGGGTTCAGCAATGGTGTGAATCTGCACTGTGCAGTTCTCAAATGTTTTTCTGAGCACAAGAAATCAGCCCATAAAGTTTTCTTCTTTTTATGTTATAAAATTAACAGCTCAGACTGTGAACTATATAGGTCAAGAAGAGACTGAGGCATTCTTTGTTTCCTTGCAATATCAGACTATCATAGGGTGGCAGACTTCCAATCTCTCCTTACAGAATTCCACAATAAAACTCTAGTTTATACTGAAAAGTTCCATTAGCCTGGACCTTCCAGGTTTTTATAAAATATCTTGTTTCTTTCTTTGCTTCTGCTGAGCTTCAAATTAGTTTGCAAAGGTACTGGCTATTTTCCACTTGCTCTGCATGTGCCTCTCATCCAAAAATTTCAGGCAGCTGAATAGGAGGTAAAATGTATATGGAAGTTTTTCTTTTCAAATTGTAGGGAAATTGAGGCAGAGAACAGATGAGTTACCAAATCATATGGACATCAGCTGCAGGGTTGACAACAAGTACTCGAGACAACTCAGAGTGGGGAAGAAAGGCTCAGGAAGAAATTCATCGTGAGTCCTATCCCTCCAGTTGACTCTGGTAAAGCTTGTGCTGAAGTCTTGTTCAGTTTGGAGCAACACACTTCAGGAAAGATAATGGCCTAACTGGAGAGAATCCAAAGGAGAGATCCAAGCACTAGAAAATCTGTGGTAAAATGAAAGTACTGGTTAGTACACAGAAGTGGGATGAGACATTATAATGTCTGCTCTTCATAACCACAATGGTTAGGACAGAGTAATGGGCTTAATTAAATTGCAGACAGGTTACACACTGCGAAAAATTAACTAACAATAAGATTATGATGATGCTGGAAAAGCATAGGATGGAATTGCTGTATTTCTGAACTTTTATCCCAAACAGTGTGACAGTGCCTGCTCCCCCCTCCAGACTGGAGGGAGCTACTGTCCTCAAGGACTCTCCCCACGCTGGTCCTTCTGCTGATGCCTGCCACCAGTCCTGGGAGAGGACAGTTCACAGTGCCAAGACTCAGTGCAAGCCAGGGTGCTTCAGGGACAGGCACATCCAGAGCCCAAAGCCCCTCACCCCCAAGGTACCCCCTCAGCCAGAGGGAATATTTCTTTAGAGGAGTGAAAGAGAGAGCCTGCCACAGACCACGTTTCTTCTAGGATTTAGGCAACGCCTCGGTGCACGTTGCCCAGCAGAGCTCAGGCCCTTTCTACTTAGCATAGAAAAGTGTTTTCAATTAAGGGGAAAGGAATACTTAAAAACCAAGAAATGGCCAGAGCAGTATGGTGTAATGGGACTGCAGTAACAGTGACATGGAAAGAGAGAGCACCTTGTGAAGACACCCAAACCAGCAGTAATTACTCCAGTCTTTTTTTTTGATCTCTCACCTGCAAGCTGCAACATGGCTAACAGCAAAATTATATCTTAACCTGTTACATTCCAGAAGCCTTCCCAGTTTTCTTCAAAACCAGAGCTTCACTGGGAATAATTGTACCACTGGATACAACAGTTAAAGCAGGAGAACTAGAAGCTACTATACAACACTGGAAACAAACTCTCCTTCTATTAGTTCTAGAAGAAAATCCAATGGCTGAAGACAAAGGAGAAAAAAGCTTCATAATTCATTTTTAATATGTAATTTGAAACGGCCAATTGAATTAAACAGGAACTTGGAGTTAGGGCCAGTACAGAACATTCTCAAAGAGTCTCATATGGAAAACGCTGAACAGATAAATTTGAACAACTGCAGAAGAATGTACTAATTTTCCTCAAAATACGACAAAAAACACCAGAGCCCTTCATTTTGACTTTGAAGTTCTTTCATTTTTCTTCTATAACCTGGTTGAAATGACAATATAATTTGTTCAACATTTCCAATAGCATTTTTTTTTCCTTTCCAGAATTTTTATTCCATGGAAAAGTACATTCTGACTCACAGTGCAAAGACATTTTTGAATATCAAGTTTTCCCAAGAAATGTAAACTGCATTTTAATCAATAGCACTGGTAAAGAAATAGAAAAGGGTTTTGCACTGAATAGCTAAAATGAATGTCAGATACTGACAGTCTAAGCAAAAGCACTTGAGTCAGGTTTTTAGGAAAATAACCTTTTCAAGTAGGAGAAATTTTGCCCAATAAGACAATCTGGGTTTGCAATCTTTTGTCTAAATGCAAAAGCAATCCACTCTCTAGATCCTGCTAATTAACAACATTTAACTGTGAATCACGTGCAATGTGTTTTAAGATAAGGGTTTCTGTCACTGAGCCCCAGTGATTTATTTCTGCAGTCACCACAGGGATCTAAACTCAAGACTCAGGAGCAGTGAAACTCGATAGATCAGAGCATGTCATAACCTTACCAAGTAACACATTAATCCAAAACAGGGTGGGGTGATAAAAGATTCCTGTCCAGCCAGAATCTGGGAACAGATAGTTCAGAAGCTGTGAATGTCCACAGCTTCTCCAGCACCTTAGGAAAAGCAGGAGAAAGATGATAAAAGCTTTGCCTGACGAGGGAAACAGAAATGCAGCGATGAGGAATAAAATCTGCGGGAACTAAACAGTCCTGACTCTACCTCTTAGCATGTTCACATCCAAGAAACCCCAGCTCTGACTGGATTATAGTCTTAGCCCTTCTTGACAATAAGAAACTAGTGCCTGAGCAAAATGTGGGGGTGCAAAGGAAACTGAGAACAGCAAGCAATAGCAAGAAGAACTGGCAAGGCAACTCTTGCAGGGACTGATGCTTATCTCTATCACAGCACTAGATGGGCAGTGTTACACCAGTGTGCTGCACACTATTGAAACAGCAGATAACCCCCATATCAGACACCACTTACAGCCCTCACTGAAAAGTACAAAGAGAAAGAAAATGAAATCAGCATCCCTCCCTCCAAAGCTCAATAAATCCACCAGCATTCAGTACATCAGAAACAAACACAGAGAAATACCTTAATGAACAAGCTGTAATTAACCTTCCCACGAGTGAGAGTACAATTTACTTTCAGTTCAGTGTTTCCAAGGTGGATGGATGGCTTGCAGGGCTCTGCACAGGATATGAACATTTCCCTTCCCATGGCGCTTGCTCTCAGTGACAACTGTGCCTGAGCTGTTACCATCCAATCACACTTTGGTCAGCCACACTCAAGTGAAAAAGCAGCTGTTTTTCACACACACAAAAAGCCAGCAGCACTTTAGAAGGTGAGACTTCCTTAGTCTCAGCTACAGACAGCCTAGGAATTAATGGCCATTGTGAGACTCCTCTCTCACACCCCCAAAAGCAGCCAGCACATGCACAGGGGCAGCAACTGTACCATCTGCAAGCAAAGTCCTTACACGAGCTGGAAAGATAAAACCTTTGGGAGAGCAACCTGGCTTAAAGAAACAAGGTTTGGGAAGCACTTTAAGAGCCACCAAGAGAAGATGCTTGAAGCATCAACTGCAAAAGTGCATCAGCATAGAAACAACTACACCTTGGAAGTCTCCTGTCACTGCTGAAACATTCACTGCAGCTCTCAGTGGCAAATTCCCCCCACTCGTGATGTTTCCCCCTCAGTTCATGAGCTCCTGTACTCAAGTTTAGAAATTAATGCAGCAATTTGAATGCAGACAACACAGGAAAGCGTTGTGGGCTTTTTACAGTTGTTGACTCACTCTTCTGCCTGTGCTCCCTGCCCTGCCCCACTAACAATTTAAGCAAGAATTCACTGTTTTAAAATGGGTCAGCAATAGAAAGGTTTTTTTCTTACTTCTCAAGCTGAACAGAAGTTATCTAAAGTCACCAGTTGGAATCAAGACTTACCTCACAGATCATTTTCTGAATTAAAATAAGAGGAAATATTCTTTTTAATCCCGAATTCCGTATTTTTCAGCAGGCATCAATATCCAGCCCTCACAAGTTCTGCCACTGAAAATAAAAACCAAGAACAACTTTTATACTTGATCCCCTTTCCTTTGTTTCCTATGAGCTGCAGCATGTTAGCGCCCTCTGAAAAATCAAAGAATTGCTTTCTCAGGTGATATGAAAAGCTCTTAACCATTTCCTGCCTGTGCCAGCAAGACTCCTCCCAACTTCCCTCCATTGCAATTCAAGCAATAAGGCACTAACATAAGAGAAGCCCGTGAGTCTCCATGTGGTTATCTGTAAGAATTGACAATGAACTTCCAAATAAGTATTTGATCCAACTATTTCAACAGTGTCTCCAACTATACAAAGAACAGCCTGTTCTCACCATACCCAGCCACCTTAACACAAGAAGCTGCACAATGTATTCCTATTAAGTAAATAGGATTCCCTACCTGCCCCCTTCCTGGGGTGAGAAGTGATGGGACAGTAACACCTAAAGAGAATGAGCCTGAAAAGCAGGCAGCAGCCAAAAGACTTGCCAATAGAAAAAGATAAATGAACACAATTAAATAATAATATAAAAAAATATGGCCTCAGCCTGAAGTCACAGGAACGGAGACTACAAGCTCCACACGCTGCCAAAAGCACCTCACATTAAAGGCAATGGCTAAGTCAAGACTTTTTTTTGACCATTAATCAGGTGGCAAGTGGTTGTTTTTTTCCCAGCCCTCCATTTTAGACACAGATTCATAGAGTTTCTACCAGGGTATGGGTAAGAAAGGACAACAGGCCAGCTCTCACTTCATACACATTATCATTATTTCAGATTTACATTGAAAACCTTCAAGATTTGGCTTCTTTACATAACTCAACAGCCGATGTTAGAGGACAAAGCTACTCACGGCATTAAAAATCTCAGAGACTGTGCTGACAGTCAGCTTTGTCCCCTGGACTGCGGGGTGTAAAATGGGCCCCTCAGCTCTCACACCTCCACCTCCTTCCAGCACCTCCAGACCACGGCCAGCAGCTGGTTGGGCCCAGCCCCACAGCACAACACCCTGCTGCTGGACCTGGCACCCAGAGAAGCTACGTACACCCCGAACCAGGCCTGGGCTGGGCTGTGTGAGCCCCAGGGGCTGGCGCAGGGCAGGTGTCCCCACAGACAAGGCCTCCTCCTCCCCCAGCTGCAGGCCCAGGCAGGGCCCCCAACCCTTCTCGGCCTGGGGAAAAGGAAAAAAAACCCAAAACAACACACGCTTCCATCAGCTCGAGCCTCTCCCCGAGCGCTGACAGAGCCCCGAACGCAACACAGAGAACTCCCCACAACCGGCCCAGCCCTCCCCGCACCCGCGGCCCCTTTAAATGCTCCGCGAGAGGCTCCGCCCCCCGCCGGGCCCGCCCCCTGCCGCGAGCCTCTTCCGGCCTCGGCTCCGCCCCCTTCCGGTCCGGTTCTTTAAGGCCCCTGAGGCGCGGCGGTGGGAGCGCTGCTGGTGAGAGGGGCTCAGGGGCGGGTGGGGGGCGCGGAGCTGCTCTCGGAGGGGTGTCTGAGGCGCTGGGCTCAGGTCCGGCTTCAGTGAGATAGGGCTGGGTCCCTCGGCCCTGCTGGGGGGGAGGCTGCTGAGGCCGGGCCTGGCGCGGAGGGCTGAGGAGGGCCTGGGGGGACGGACGGACAGACAGACAGACAGAGAAGGAAAAGGCTCCTCGTCTATTTGAGCTTTTTCTTTTTTTTCTCTTCGCTGTAAGAGACGCCCCGCGGAGCTGTCTGGCTCCTGTCGGCCTCGTAGCTCCTTTATGTCTATGGCTGTTGATTATTTTATACACGTTTCACTTTCCCCGGCCTGGTCGCTGGGTGCTCGGCGGTGGTTAGTCCTGTTTTGCACCGAGTCCCTCCTCCAGCCCTGTGGGCCATGCAGCTGAGTCAAAGGTGGTAAAAGCAATCTCGGGCACTGCTGCTTGAAGCATTTCACTCCATGGATGCGTGTCTGCATCCCTAGACTTTTCTTTTGATCTGTTGCAGCATCAAAGCAAATGTCATTTAGCCTTACAAAATGAATGGGTGAAGAATCCAAATAGGTGTCAGTTGTCCTTAACAGTACCAAGCTGAGTGGGGGAGGAAAAGGTCATTAATCTTCAATTTTAATATTAGTTCAAGACTTTTAATGTTTAGCTATTGATTTTGCTCATTACTATTGCAAGAGTAATATAGAAAGCTCTCTCTGATTAAACAAATAAGGTAATGGAGTGTAGTTACTTAACAGCAAAGAACTAACAAGTGATTATGCTTGTTGTAGGTCAGACAACTCTTTATCATTATGCATTAAGAAACTTATTGCCTTTCTCAGTTTCATCAGCTCAGCTAATAATGAAATACACAGAAGCAAATGACTTTCTGAACAAACGTTTACAGGCTGCTCCCAGTTTGGCTTAACTCTGGTCATGTACAGACCTGAATAACAGGTCTCCAACAAAACCAGCTGCTGGAGTGTGAGTTAAATTCATAACAGCTTCCCCAGCTACACATGTGTGCCAACTGGTATGGATCAAAGGAATTCTGTGGACTTTGGGGGATAAAGTCTCATCCTTGCACCTATAATGTCCATTTTTACTGCCACCCCGAAGTAACTTTCTCTGGCAATGGGAACGTGTTCGTATCTTACATTGCAAATCAGGGCTGCAGTAGTGCAATATACTGAGTTTTGAACTGCTTGTATCTACCCAATTTTTCCAACAAAATGACCAATTTAAGCTGTTTGAAAGGGAAATTGTGGTTTTTGACATAGATCAGAAAATGTTTAGTGGGTTTGGTTTTCTTTTGTTAAAATCACCTGTCTGCTTGCTTGTTGCCAGGCACTGGATGACCATAACTAAACGATGTCTGTCCCACGTGGAGCTGTCCATGCAAAATGGATAGTAGGGAAAGTGATAGGAACCAAAATGCAGAAAACTGCCAAAGTGAGAGTGACGAGGCTGGTGCTAGATCCTTACTTACTAAAGGTAAAAGCTGGTTAACTACGTGTCTTGCATGGTAATATTTGTACTGGGGGGGGCAGGGGAGTGTTTTATTGATTTGACTTTTAGAATTTTTCATAGCTCTTTACAATGCAAACTCCTTAAGGAACTTGGATAAAGATTTGGCTGTGGAGGTGACCAGAAAGGATGAAAAGCAGTGCATTTTGAGGATACTTCCTTACAAATTAGCTGCTAAATGCCTTTTTTTTAAAGTGCTTTCTTGATACACTTTATTTACTGTCAGTTCAGAAGGTAAGGTTTTTTGTATCATGTTTAGATTTAATTTTTCTTATTGATTTGGAGTATGTTTTGACTTGGAAATGACATTATATTAGTCACTTTTACAGTAACTTTTGTAGCATTTTTTCTATATAAATAATTGCCAGTGTACTTAGTATTTAAATCCATGATGATATGTGCTATATGAGCTTTGTACTTATCACTACTTTATATTAATCTCCCTGTTTGAAAGGCATAATTTTTCTTCATTTTTAGATAGGGAAATCATGGTATGTGTAGGTGGAATAACTTACTTTTGGTGACCAGAATCTTAAGGATAGAGTTGGAGTTAGATAATGGGTTTTTCAGATCCCAGTCAATACTTCATCCAGCAGAAGAATCTGTTCATTTCTTTCTTAAAAGAAAGATTCTGAATTCTGCTGTTCCAATAAGAATAAATATTAATTTTTTATATGAAGGGAAATGAATTGAGCAAGAAAGCTCTCAAAAGACAAACTTCAAAATACTAATTTCAGGGCTGATGAACTTTCAGTGTATTAGGATAAGAATTAATATTGGTTCTTGAAGTGTGGAGTGCACAAGGAAGTCATTCAGCTTGGATGAGCCAAGGCAGCTGTCTGAAGCTGCATTGATACGAAGCATCTGAAGGAGAAGAAAGGCTGAGACAGCAGAACTAGAGAGCAGAGAGGCCAGTGGAAAGTGGTGATGCTAGGGAAGGGAGTCTGTGAAGTGAAGAGCGTGTTATTTTTACCTGCATCTCTACAAACAGCTTTTTGTTCTTGGCTTTTTCTTGCCCATCTCCTTTTCTACAGGCTGGGTTGGCAACAAAATCTTGCCCAGCGAGGCTGTCGGGGAAGGGTAGCACTGTGCTTTCTTTGGAAAAGCAGCAGAGTGCACAGTTGACTTTCTCTTCATGGTCTAACCTGAATCTCATTGAAAAAGATACAAAACCTGACTTCTCCTTAGTGAAATTTATTTTGTTGTGTATTAAATATATATTTGCCCATTGCTTAACTTTGCAATGTAATGCCAAGATGTCCTTTTTTCTTTCTGCAGTTCTTTAACAAACGAAAAACCTATTTTGCCCACGATCCACTGCAGCAGTGTGTTGTTGGAGACATTGTTCTTCTGAAAGCTTTGCCCGAGCGAAGGAGCAAACACGTGAAACACGAACTGGCTGAAATTGTTTTCAAGGTTGGAAAAGTCATAGATCCAATAACAGGAAAGCCCTGTGCAGGAACGAGATTCATTGAAAATCTGTCTGATTCAGAAAATCTGACAGAGGCAGATACTACCTATCTAAGTGAAAAACTTCAGGAACTTAAAGTTTGTTCGACAGACAAATAGTGGGGGGCGGGGGGAATATTTAAACAGGGGGGTTTTCAGCTTGTCTTTGTCAAGAGATGTTTGGGGCCCTGCTGTTGTATGATAAATGTTTCAGTGAAATCTGTAGTCAAATAGTGACCATAGTTGCTTATAAGAACAGATGTTACAGGTTGATAGGCACCTCGAATCTTTAAATGCAAATACAGAGAAAATGTGAGTTTAGTGTTAACACTTTGTTTCATGTAGTTTGCCTTGAGAGTTTCAAAAGCCAGCTGCTTGCTTGGAATGACTCTTCTCTATTGAAAGACAAGAATATAACTGTATAATGCTTAAGTTTGGGAGGGTCATTATTGATTGTTTTGTATTTCAGACAGTCTTCTGTGGTTTGTGGGATTACTTAAGATAATACTATTAAACCTTTTGAAAGGAAGTGTAGAATTTTAAACCCTGCTCACCTGCACGTGTCCTTATTTCCTCTTGCAGTGTCACTGCAGTATCTTCTAACTTCCAGAATCTCTAACACATACAGGCACTTGCCTTTATAATGACTGCAAGATGAGTAAAAACTCTGGGTAGCTTGGTGTGGTTGCCTTTGTATCCTGTCTAAACTAAGTGTTTATTTCTGGGGGAGATGGAGCTGTTATGGGCGAGCTGTCTCTTCTGGGTGAGCCAGCTTACACTGGTATTAGCTGTGGTTGCTTCTGGTGTCTGTAGTGTAAATCATTTGCTCTTTATCTTCCTTTACCTGCACAAAATCAGTTTCAGCTGCCTGCAAACTCCTTGAAAAATGTAGTTGAACTCGACAAATTATTTGGGCCACGAGTAATGAGAAATTTCATTGTGTTTTGTCAGTGCTTCCAACCAAAACATCCTGCTTCTTGAATGCTAGTCCTCGAGTCCTGTCCTGCTTGTCAGATCAGTGTGCTGGGAAATCAAGACACCTTGATTCAAATGCCTGATTAAATTAATAATGTAAGTGTGGTCTCTGACTTGGAGGAAGCCAGAACATTCAGCTGTAGGTTGTTCTGGCTGATATGTCTGTTGAAGTGGTTTATGTTTGTGTGAATTGCTCAGTAACTGTAGCTGGCTCGGAGTGAAAGGGAACCTGGGTGCTGACCCTGGCTCAGGTGAATGTAAAATGTGAAACTTCATCCCCAGCAGAGATTGAGAGAAATTAGACCCAGGCTAGAAGGTGTCCCTGGCCTGTAGCAAATACGCTGATGTTGTAACTGAATTGAGTGGTAAAGGAGCTTGGCTCTCAGTATGCAGTCTAAAAACTACACAAAATGTCTATAAGAGTTTCCTGTGTAGTTAATGAGTTGCATCTACATCTGATTGAGGAAGTAAATCTTTCCCTGTCATTCCTGTGATATTTTAATTATTTTTTTTCTTCAGAGGCTGTGAAAATGTCACTTTTTTTCTGAGATTGATCACAGAAGGCTTTTGTCAATCACTTTTTTTCATTTCACCAATAGACTCAGGAACTCAACCTGCTGCCAGAGCAAAATGGGATTAGATGTACACATGCTGTAAATTGTTTTTAAAAGTGATGGCACTGGTTTTTAAAGAGGCACCACAAACACTGGCCTTTACTGATGTTAAAGCCCAGGGCGTGTGCTGGCCTCTGACCCTCACAGGCAGAAAAATCATGAAAAGGCCACGGAAACTGCATGGTGCAGAGGTAGGAACTTTATGGAGAAAGACCAGGTTTGCTCATTAACTTGTTTTCTATGTTCGTTGCCCGCTTGCCTTTAGAACTGCCCTGTAACAATGAGCCTAATTATGTTTATTCCCACTTTGAAGTTATTTCAGGATGAGGCGCTCGAGCGGCCCCTCAGTTTAGCCCGAGTCAGCGTCACTGGTGCTGGAGCAGAGGGCACAAAACACCTCGACGCCGCGGGAGGGAGCGTGTGACAGATTCATCTGGGGAATAAGAAACGAGTTTTTGCCCCTGATTCAACCCCCCCGCCCCGGGCTCCTTGTGGGTGTTTCCCGGGCGGGGGTCAGCCCGGGGGAGGGTCCCGGAACCGGCCTCTCCGCGCACGCGCCCCCGGGGCTCTCCCGCCCTCCTTGGTGCGCCCCTCGCGCCCGGCGGCGGCGCTCTAACGCTGCGCGGCCCCCGCTCTCCCGCCCCCGGCCCAGGAGGGAGGCGGCCGGAGCAAGATGGCGGCGCGAGTGCTGCTGCGGCGGAGCCTGGCGGGAGCCAGCGCCGTGCCGCGCCTCCCGCCCCGCGGCGGCCTGGCCCTCAGGTGAGCCCTGAGAGAGTGAGGCGGGCGGGAGAGGGCCGCCGAGGGAGGCCGGAGACGGAGCTGACGCCAACCGCGCCTTCCCTCGCTCCGCGGCGTAGACTCGACTCCCCCCCCCCCCCCCCCCTTTTCCTGACTGGAAATGGCGCCCCGCTCGCTGGAGCAGGTGACGGGCCGGGCCCGCTGCCCTTCTGGGGGGCGGGCAGTGCGACTCACTCGGGGTGTCCTTCAAGGTCATGGGCCCCAAGGCCAACTCCTTGCCTTCCCTCGGGCCAGTCCGCCCCTGGGTGGGGGTGATGGCCGCGCCCCTGTCCTAGCCCGCCGGGCACGAAGCGGGTGTGTGCCCGCCGCCGCCGCCTGCCCCTCGGGCCCGGGCAGCAGGGTGCGCGGGCACCCCACGGCCGCCTA
>WTSP01013211.1:41383-56023 GCA_025331215.1 Actenoides lindsayi | reverse complement strand
GGGCTGTGCGGGGAGGTGGCCGCGGCGCCGCCCCCGCCTTCTCCCCACCCCTCGCCCCGCACGGGCAGCGGCGGCCGGCCGGGACGGGCGGCATGAGCGCGGAGCCCTGAGGGTCCGGCGGAGCGGGGCTGGCCCCGAACGGCCTCCCCCGGCGGGCCGCGGCCGACGGATCGGACTCGGCTGGGACCTGCCGTGACTCCCCTGGCTCCTCCCATGGCATGAGCCCGTGCTCTCCTCCCCCCGCCGCCCGCTTTCGGTCTTTCTCCTCTCCGGGGCCGTCAGATGGGATAAAATACACCCGGGCGCGAGAGGCTCGGCGCTGCCGCGAGGGAAGCGGCGAAGGCAACCGGTGACGGTCGTCGGCTCGCCCGGAGTCGAAGATGCTGAGCTGGCGGTGGGCTCGCCGGCACCGGAACGGCGGCTCCCCCGTCCTGCCGCTGCTGCTGGTGCTGCTCTGGCACTGCCGGGTCCGGCCGGCCGGCGCCGACAACGCCAGCCAGGCGTACTACACCGCGCTCATCAACGTGACCGTGCTGAGCCCCGAGCGGGGCGGCCCCACGCTGCTCAGGATCGACCGCGGCCGCTACGGGCAGGATTCCCCCAAGGTGGAGGTCAAGGGCCTGCTGGTGACTCCCGTCCCCATCAACGGAGGTAACGCGTCCTCTGCGGCCTCCGGTCGCTTGCTGTCGGGTGGCTCCTTTGCAGGGTGGTTGGCCTTTGTCTGGGCTTTGCAGACTTTCCTAGAGAGAGGTGACGAAAGAGGAGGAAGAACTTGCCCAGAGGAAAAGAAAAATTAAAAAAAAATAAAATAAAAATCCATGATCTGAGAGTGCTGGCTGGAATACCGGCTCTGCAAAGCAGTGTGTGTTTTCCAGCCTGGATCCCAGTAAGCTGGTCACGCTGAGCGATGAAGGGGTTATTGCCAAACCAATTGCAGAGGGAAGGTAGGGATAGTTAACAGTATTTGGTTATAGGGATGCCGTGAATCTCAGAACAGCTGTGTAGCAGTCTCACTGTGATAGATCCACATCTGGATGGCTTTTGCAGTTGCATGAAGGCATGATTGTTCAGCATACGTTTCTGAAAAATGTTGTTTAAGCTGTCTATCAGGACTCGGAAGGGCTAAAGCCATCAAGCTGTTACTCTCATGGCCAGCCTAAAATGTGCTTCTTTATGGTACTGAACACTATAGTGCTTCCAAACTAGTTTTCCTTTAATTAAAGAAAAGCCGTTGTCCATCAAATGTTTGGGGTTTTTTTTGACAGATATTGAGTTTTATAGAGAATAATAATTTGAACAAGTGAGAGTATCATCTTGATTTTTGCCTGAAATAAAACCAATTGCTTCCATCATACAGTTGTGGTTTTAGTAGCATCTTATTTTAAAACCCCTTCTTCACGTTATCTAAACTGCCATCTTTAATAAATGGACCACTTGATGGATCACAGTGGTCCCAACCCGTCTCCTGGACAGTAAACCTCTCAATAATGCATTAAGTGAGATAATGTAGTCAGTTAAGACTAGACATTAAGTGGTGAATACTAAGGCTTGGGTTTGGTTGGGTTTTTTTTAAAGAATTGATAACACAAAGCCTACTGTATTATTAAAAGGTTTTTGAGAATTTACCAAATCTTAAGATCAGGAAAATACTTTGATGCTTCTTCAGAATAAAATGCACCCTGCCAGGCTGCCTGCTGTAAGCTTCTGTAAGTGGGAAGCAGACTGTGCATCAGCAGATGCTTCCCAGCTTCATTGAAGCTTCGTTTCATTAGCTTTGCAAAGTGTTAATACAGCACATTGTTCTGTGGAAGGGTGAGGAGGCAGAAATCGTTGTGTAAGTCTACTGTAAAATGATTTTCATTTGTACTTCAAATCCAACCTTCCCCATGGTCTCTGGGTCAGTTATCATTAAATGTGCTCAAGCCTGTTTTTATTCTGCTTCCTGGTGTTCCTCACTGAAACACCCCCCCCAAACACTGTAACCACCAGGTTAGGCACATAAACACTGTGATTGCAAGAAGTAGTCTTCAGGTTTTTTAAAATGCTGCCTTTTAATATAGGCAAAGTAACAAAGTGCTTGATTTTTATTTTTTTTTAGTAGTGCCATTATTTGTCAAGAAAAACTTATGTTAATTACTTTTTAACCTGCTGCTGTAATGTTTCCTGCTTTCTTCTGATACGGTCTCCACTAAAGTGTGATTAAAACGTTGAGGATGTCTGACAGCTTTTTCAGTGGAAGCTGATAATGAGAAGAGCTAAATAAAAATTCGGAGCCGGCCATAAACAGCATTTTTATTTGTTAGTGCTAAGCATTGTGGTGAATAACTTCAGTGAGAAAGCACAGCAGGAATCATGAAATTGCAGACCTCAGTTTCTGCTGTTTTGACATGCTGCAGTCATTAAACTGTGGAGATTGCTTTGTCCTTATGTTTGTCAACAGAAGATTGTTAAAGCAAACTCTGCAGCAGTTATCTTCCTTTGAAGTTCTTCTGATTTGTTCTGTGTAGGCTGTTATATGCTATGTAATTGTATTTGAATTTTGCAGAGGCACACTTCACGTGGCTTAAAAATATTTCATGTAGTAGGAAAGACTGGGATAATTTATGCTTGATGTTTTTGAACACTTAAATGGCTTATGTTTATATTCTTCTGTCTTTTTTTATATCTAGATTTGATAAAAGATCATGCTGTCTCGCTGAAAACGATTGCTCTAATGCCTTTTTATCAGCCTGTTAATATTGCTGTAGAACTTGTTTGCAAAGTAATTTTTCTAATAGCTCTTACCATAAGTAGCTAGCACCTGCTCTCTTGTTAGAGCAGGAAATGCTACCCCAGCACTCAGGTATCCTAAGAAGTGGACTCTACAACTGTCAATATCTGTGTTTGAAGATACCTTGACTCTGCAACCGCTTTGATGTCAAGTGTTGCCCCGTTCATTCGCTATCCCTTGAAATTTTCACGATGACAGGTGACTGTTAACACCTTGATGGCACAGACTGGGACATCTGTGCTTCAAAGATGAAATGTCCTTAATGTCACATCTTTGCGTGCTGTACTAAGACCCTCTTATTCATTGCCTGCAGGGAAATAAATGAATTTGCTAATTCAGGACTTAGGACCAATGATCTCTGCTGAACATATGCCATTTGTAACAGTACAGCCTGTGATTTTAAGCTTTGTGCTCTGTGGTGTTTTTTGTTAACTTGTTCTTGCATGTGCCCAACAGTTTATATACTGCTTCTCACAGTGCCAGTCCCATGGGGATGACCATCCTTTATATCTTGCTGCAGAACGATATATTCAACCACTTCTATTTCTTTAGTCAAATTGAACCTTCTCATGTTAATACATGTATTAAAACTCTTGCCCTGTTCTTTTTATAGAGCCTTCTATGAAATTGATACTGGCTTTCAAAAGCAATATTCCTGTAGCAGTGATAGGGCTGTAATTCACTTGACCGCTTGTGAATGTGACTTTTGAAAGTGTAGCTCCAGGGAGCTGTCGGTCCCAGCTGGGTGTAAATCCAGCACCTGTCTATGCATCTTTTTCAAGTGCATTAAGTGCACAACAGCAGCAGAGTTTCTCTATTAATCACTCTTGTGTCCTTCCATTTCTATTTCCTTTTCTTACTTCCTCTTACTTTGTTAATCTTTTGTCTTTTAAATAATTCCATATTAGAAGAGTGTTTCAAACAGCTTCTGGACAGGAAGATTATCAAAGAATGCTCCTCTCCTCCATCAAAGCATAATAGTGAAATGCATCTTCCCAGCCTGATGCAGCTCTTCTGATAGTTCAGTTCCGGTTTATATCATCTCTTCTGTGAGGTTACTGACCATTTCTCATTCAGTCCTGTCCTCAGTTACTTGTGACTTTCTGGAACCAGCCTTTTCAGCCCAAACATCTCACAGTAGCTGCCTAGGTACTTGTGGCAGTACCTGTGCGTGCACCATGTAACTGTTCAGCCCTGTGCCACTTCAGGCACTTCTGCTTTTAAGCATCTTTGGTATGAGGTGCCTGACACCAGTTGTGGTGCTGACCTTTAGAGGTCGGGCATATTCCTCTTGCTCGGACGAACCAAGCTAAAAGCCTTTGAAAACTCATTTTAACTGTTCTTGGTAGAAACTGCAGCACTTTGGCTTAATTTCCCCAAAAATGCTCTCCATGGTGAACAGGACTCTTGTGTAACTGTTGAGTCTGGGTGGTGGCATGTCATTTTGGGTGTGGATATGCAGTTGAGGACTGGAAACATCAGTCCTGTGTGCTTCCTAAGGCCCCTCACAGATGGTTGAATCTTGCCTGGAGGCGAGGGTTTGTGCAGGTTGCAGGGCTTGGGTAGCAAGGAAGCAGGCAGGATGATGAAAACTGGAGATGGGTCTGGTAGGAAGTGGAATAGCAGCAGACTGAAAGCCCAACCTGAAAAGGTTAAAACTCACTGAGGAGCAAGGGGGTGAGGGTGGAAGGGGACTGGAGTCTGAAGGGTGTGTGGAGAGGTGATTGATGGTTGTGTGAAAGCTGCATTGGAAAAGTAGAATGAGGAGATCTCTGCTGAAGGGGTCATGAGGTTGTGGCTGAGCAAGAAGACTGAGAATTTGAGGTAAAACATATGGTAGAAAAAGGTGGAAGTGGGGAAGAAATAATATTGTCACAAAGTGAGGAATGGAGGTGTATCTTGTGCGTGTTCTGTAGCATCTGACACTTCATAAACATGTTGTGTGAACAAGTTGTAGCTGCATAAGGTTTAAAATGCCAGTTTCCTGGTAACTACAGAGCTTTAAGTAACATTCAGACAGAATTTTGTCTTCCTTTCTGGCCCAGAATCCAAAACAATAAGCTTTAGGAAGATGCAACAAGCAAATACATAAATAGAGAAGTAGAAGTAAAATCTTGTGCCGTGCATCTGTCGTTTGCTATCGGTCTCAGTATCCAGCTTAATTATTGGTCGTTAATTGGTAACAAAAGTGAAGGTTACATATTGGAGTCCGTAGCCATAATGATAGTATATTTACTGAGATAACAAGATTAACTCATGTAAACTACTACAGGACTGTAAGCTTCAGTGATTTTCTTTTCTTTAACTGCTTCCCTGAAACAAGATTGCCTCTTGTTCAAATAATTTCTTCTAGTGTTAAAGCCAGCTTTAGTCAAGCAATTACCTGAAATAGCTCTTGAAACTAAAATATCGCTGTCCTTAACTCATTGACACAACTTCTAAAAAGAGGAAATCATAACTGGCTTGAATAAGGACGAGTAGTAATATGTAGAAAGAAAAGATACATTTTACATCTATTAAACCCTGATGGGATAGCAAGTAACTTGTACCTCTCCTTGAAATCAGAGTCAGTCAGTGTTGCTGTGTTGCTTCTATACATTTCCCAGCTGAATTCCTTTTCTGGGAATTTTAGCACAGGATTGTAATTAAGGTGTTGCACAAGGCTGGCTGTTTTGCCAGTCAGTTGTGCTATGTAGTACCTGCCCAGGCAGTGCCTGCTGGAGGGAGGGAGGGCTGCGTGGGACTGCATCTTCCTGTCTGCTCTTTTCCTTCCCAACAAGTCTATTGATCTGCTGCCCCTCAAAATATTGGTGGTGTCTCTCCACCTATTGTATTACAGTGATTGAAGGTCAGGCTTTAAAATGGTTTCTGTACATGTAGCTGAGACAGACCAGCTCTGCAACTGGTGCTGGCCTCAGAGACTACAGTATTAGCTAAGATGCAATCAATATAGAGATATCTGACCTTTAAAAACATAAACGAAAAGAAAGAAAAAAGAAAAAGAGGAAAAGAAAAAAAAGATGGAATAAAATAGTTAATGGTCAGCGTGTGATCACGACACCAGCCTTTTTCAGTGAAAAGGGGACAAAGTCTGATAACAATCAAGGCAGCAACCTTGGCTGAAGTGGGAAGTCACAGCTATGTTCTAAGCAACGCAAGAGCAACGTTAAGTGCATGGTATATGACAGAAAGCAAGCTCAGTCGTGGGTCAGAGGTTGAAGGAGACAGTATACATTCAGGCAGGTTCGTGATACTTAAATCACAGCTTATTCTTCTGTAATGAGGCTCTTCTGTGATCTTGGGGCTTACAGTAGGAAGGGAGATATTTACATAATTATTGTATATAGATCTTTAACCCAGCAGGCTGCCACTTCTGACAGTTGACAGTATTTTTATTTTTTTTTCTTTCTTTTTCCAACACATGGATGATATGTAGTGAGAACTGGTGAAGGGAAAAGCAGAGTAAATTACTTATATTTCAAATAAGCCAGATGAGTAACACACCTATAGGGAAACAGAGAGCTTTCTGTATGGTTATATCTTCTGAAATTATGAAACTACATGAGTGACTTGTGGTCATAGCTTTTTATGTGCAAGTGATTTGTTTTAGAATAGCTTTAATTTAATGTGATGTTGCTTTTCATTCTCTCATGGACTTCATCCAGGTAATACTTGCAAGCTCTAGTCTTTTAGATCCTAATTGGACTTTGGACAACAGAGCATAGATGGCATGATAATTGAGAGCTATTGGTGATGATTCTTGCTGACACTGTTTATCTGTGTCCCTTACAATGCCAGCTAATGTGCCTGGCATGTTAGGCGTGTAACAGATTGTTTATTTTAGCCAGCTACATGAGTGAGCACGATTATAAGACTTTCACTTCTTTTTCAGAGTGTATTAAGTCCATTGAAAAGATGATCAGAAAAACTCAAGACTTTCCACTGTTGTTCCTGTATTTTATTTAATTAAAAGTGAAAAGATTACTTAACATTTGTGTGGTGTGATAGGATGCTAAGTGTAAAGGAAAGTGGGTTGTGACTTTTTGTTAAATGTCAGGTGACTGGCAGTTACTCGGTTCAGGTTTATCTGAAACAACCAGATTTTCCTTAATGTTTTTGTATTATTTAAATAGTGCTGAAAGAATATTGCCAGCTGCTAATTTTTCATCCACCTCATCAGGAGTAACATGCTGTAAGTGTTTACTGGTCTATGTCTGGAGAGCTTTTATTTCTTTAATATCTCATTTCCTACTCCTGTTGCTCTACCCAGTAATGTTTCATAGTTCTGCACAGCTGAAGAAGGCTTTGGCCTCTGTGATGGTAGAAAATTTTGTACTGCTTTTCCCACAGCTGCAATTTCTTTTATCCCATGCTACTTTCTCTGTTCATTTTTAAGCTAAAAATTTCAAGCTGTACAGATTTAAAGGTGCCTACACGATTGATTTATTTTTTTAAACTGATCTATATAACAGCCTGTTGAGAATGCTGCCTCCCTTTTCAAGGTGCCTTTAGCCTCTCATTGCTCTCATGATTTTTCCTTCTAATAGCCCATTACCCTGCTTTTGTGGCCATTTTTGTTTTCACTTGGTATTTCAGTTTTGACCATGATTGTACTGAAGCAAACTGTACATAATCCATAGGATTACTACTCTTCATCCCATATATTTGAAGTAATTTTATGTTGGCCATCATGTCTACTTTCAGAGTTAATGTTGGCATTTTGAGGAGATACTGTAGAATTGTGGCCGTTTATTGCATGTTAGTTTGCAAAGCATGTATCCACGTCTGAGATTCTTGAATCTGATTTCCCTAGAGAAGGGTGGGATTTTTAGCTTTCAAGGCTTGAGAAACTTATCACATTTTGCCGGTGCTTTCCCCATACTGCGTTTCTAAGGGGAAATGTTCTGAACAATTGGGAAGCGTGCAGTAGTGACTGCTTTTATCTTGGCAGAGGACATCGGAATTGGTTGCACATGTGCCATGGCAAGATTCGATCGCATTTTCAGAAAGGACTGTAACTCCTTTTTAAAATTTACCGCAAGGACACGTTACAAAGGTGCCGTTGATCTGCAAGTGCCCCCCCGGGATCCCTGCCGTTGATTGGCGGCCGTCACCAGTGCTCCAAAACACCGGGTGCATCGGTGCTGGGCTGCGCTTTCCAGAGGGACTCGAGTGATAGTGTCAGGGCAAGGGAAGAAAACACTCTGTAAAATTGGGCTTCGGGCATCTATATTTCATATTTTTTCCAGACCCTTGCATAAAACAAAAGCAGAAATAGAAAACTGGAGCGGGTAGCCCTCCATGTCTGACGTGTAATACGGCCTTGAAAAACAATTGTGCAAAGGATGTGCTTATGTCTGGCTCCCCACCCTCCTTCCAGGGAACAGGGAGAGGCACTTCTGGTCCAAATTAAGAGATGCAACGGCTTCCTGTGCAACTGCCACAATATAGATTCATCTGCACTAGTTTTCTTCAGGCGAGCGAAAGATTTTCTGTCTCGTTTCAGGAAAGATCCTTGAACTGTTTGAAACTCCTTTGTTACAGGTTTTAACCTGAGCTGTGTTAAGCTGAGAATGATTAAATAAAGATCTTTTGTTTCCAGCTAGTATGTTAAACGGGCTGGTTTTTGTGGTGGATCTTTTGCGGAAATCTCAGTCTCTGCTGAAGAGCTCACTTACAAAGGAAAAAATTATGGGATACTTCATTTGAATTGCTCTTATGAACTGTAATGTTTTCAGAGCTATTATGCAAATGAGTTGTTTGTTTATGTCTTGAAAAAAGCACTGTTTATCCCAGCGATTTCTAGTAGCCAAGATTCTTGCACTCTTGGCATCTGAAAGGGTAATACATTTGTGTTCTAAGTTGCTGTTGGCTGTAAATTCCTAGGCTTTAATGCTGCGACCAGTGTGTCAGCCTAAATGAGTTTCCAGTTGTGTAAACAGAAATGTCTGTCATCGGGTTCAGCTGCTGCTGCGTTGCATTTTGTGCCTTTCAGATGTAGCTCTGTGTGGTTTTGGGTTGTTCCAGGATACATTACAGCATCAGAAAGGACAAAAGAGCTTTGCATGCTGTTGAATTCAGACATCTGGCATTTGTCATTTCTGTTACTCTTCCTTTACACCATCAGTACCTGCTCAGCTGACAACTTAAGTGCTTCGTGCTTGCAAAACGGTTTGTTTCTCTCTGAATTTGAATGCACTTCCTTGTAGGCAAAATGTGCGTATGTAAAAAGCTGATGTTGCTTGCTGGGGTTTTACAAGATCAGCTTTTAATACCCACCTTTTTTACAGTAGCCTGAACATGGCAGATAACTCCGAAATCCTGTTTTCACAACCTCCTTTGTTTAGTTCTACTTCCCACTGCAGTGATATTCATGACTATATTGGGGGGGGGAAGGTTATACTTCCCAGAATGACTGATAAACAGCTGTTTTGTTAATGCCTATAGCATATGAACCATATTCTGATGTTTTTCAGCCTCTGGGCAGGTATTGATTCAGATGTGAATTCATTGTTCTAGCTGCACTAGAGTTAAAAATAGCTTGTGTTAGTGAGCCTAATTCTCGGGCATACAGCTTTCAGTGTCTGAGACTTGTAGGTTTCAAAGACTGTTTTCATAAGAATGTAGTTATCTTTGCATTATTAACAAGAGGATAGTGGCTTCCTAGTGTATAACAATTAAGTAATTCAGTAAAACTTGGGGTTAGGTGGGTTTGGGGTTTTTTTTTGTCTATTTGAACAAATTACCATCTGTGTAAATCTATTTTCCCCTTTCAGTTGCAGATCGCCTGGGCTGTGACCCTCGAACACGGTTCCAGGTCCCCCCGAACACCAAGCAGTGGATTGCTTTACTACAGCGAGGAAACTGTACATTTAGAGAGAAAATACTGAGGGCAGCTTCCCATAATGCCACAGCTGTGGTCATTTACAACAATATATCCAGTGAAGAACCTGTCACAATGACTCATCAAGGTAAATAAAACGTAATCTCTTTCACTGTAATTCTTTTTTGCCCAAGTACTCCTTTGCCATGTAAAGTATTGCTAAAGAGCTCTTGGGAAGTGCACGGATGCTGTTTGAAATGGCCTCTTCTCCGGTTCTGTTTACATGTACGTGAGATAGCAAACCAAACTGATCATTCCGAAAAGTTGTTTTCCTTTAGCATATGTTTTGTACACTCTTCTCTGCGGTGGGGATGTGAGTGTTAGGGAGTGAGGAAATATCTGTGAGATCTTAGGAGCAATCAGTTTCAAACCTTTCTGAAAAAGAAAGCTAACATATAATGGAAAGTCTAGAATTTTACCAAGTGTCTGTACCTGAAGAATTTTTACAGTAGCCTGTCTTCCCTGGGCTGTTATGGTGGGGACTTTCAAATGTGCACAGCTGCATCAGAGTCTGAGCTTGCGTACTTTTTTTTAACGGCAGTTTACATAGGGTTCTCTTTCTATGGTGTGTCCTTGAGTGCCATGCAGGAATCAGCAGCATGTAGTGATATGGAGAGCAGTTGCCTCTGGAAGTTGTCTAGAATTGGACTGTTGCTGGTCTAGAATAATGCTGCAAATCTGGATTTCTACAGATTTCTACATTTTTAGGGCTATCTAAATGTAAAATTTTGCCATTACTAGTGAGTTACATTGGCCTTTGAGAGTGTCATACATAAACATTTTCCTTGGTTAAAAATGATTTTCACAATTCTGGTAACTACATTTTTCATTTTCCCAGAGGGATTTCTCAATTTGGAATCATGTAGCTTAAACAGAAAAGGCCTAGCTCTACATTTGATGGCTGTACTAGTGGCTGATTTTTGTAAAAAATTGTTTTTCCTATGAATACTTTCAGTCCTTTTTCTTCTAAGCATAGGGGGTTGCTTGGAAACTGGAATTTCCTAATTATTGCTCTGCATATTGGCACACAATTAGAATTGAATTATTTTACTGAAGAAGTGCTATGGTTGCATCTTTCTCTCTCTCTCTCTTTTTTTTTTTTTTTTTTTTCCAAGGGAAATGTCTTGTGGCTTCTTCTGGTTTACTGGGGTTTGACCTTTCCAATTCTGTATACCACAGGAATTTTCCTGGGAGATTTGTGACCTCAGTGTAGCAATTCAGAGCCTGTTGACAAGGCATTTTTATCGTGGGTACCTTCCTTAGACATCTTTGCAAGTAATCTGTAGGCAGAAAGTTCCATATTCCAGTGAGACACTTTTTACCACCTTGATTTTGCATTGTTTGTTGGGTTTTGTGTGTGTGTATGTGGGGGGTTTGTTGTTGTTATTGTTTTGTTGTTGTTTATTTGTTTTGTGTGTCTGTGTTTTTGTTTGTTGGTTTGGTTTGGGTTTTTGCTTGGTTTGGTTTGGGTTTTTGCTTGTTTTGGCTTGGTTTTGTTTGTTTGTTTGATTTTGCTTGTTTTTGTTTGTTGGGGTTTTTTTTTACCACTTCTCTCGCTGCTTATGTAGTACCCTCATAAACCTTCAGCTCTGGTCTCTCTTTGAAATGCCTGTAAGGTTGTAAGGTCTGCAGTCTCTGCTTAGCAATGGTTTGTGACTTCTGTGGCCTGGAATACCTCACTGGCAGAAGAAAAGACTGCCACTAACAACAGAGCTCTGGCATTGTTTGCTCTATTCTGTGTTAAACCGTATAGCAGGTTGGATTATACCTTCACTACCTTCTTTCTCATGAAGCTGTTACATTTGGTGTGTGCTTTCATAGCAATGGGATGGTGTCTGTCTTTTATTAGAAGTCCTGGTTCACTCAGGGTTTCGTCTCTAGAGATCAGCGTGATGCCTTTGAAACTTGATCAATAGGCCCGGTGGTTCTGGTTGGCTGAAATAATGTCTGAAGTTATAAAACGTGAGAGCTGCAGTGGGTTAAATGGTGTCTGGTGAGCTAGCCAGGCAACTGTTTGGATGCTTGGTATTTGAAGAAAAGCTAATACTGCCTTCAGCATGTTGACTTCCAAATACTTACTCTTACTCATGGCAAGCTTTAAAAAAATGTAATTACTGGAGATGATGCATATTTTATCTTTGAGTATTCAAAATACTGTGCTTTAGCTGCATGTTCTCAGTCCCTGGTATACTGGAATCTCTGTCATGCATTTGGGCTGTAGGCACTGTCTCAACATTGGACTTGAAGTGTTCAAACTGTGAGACAGACTAAAAGTAATTATCTCTAGCACTGAAGTACCCCCTTAGCATTACACTCCAGTGAAGAGGAGTATTGCTCTACAGTTTCTGTTTTGATTGCATTACAGCCATGGAAGGGGTCTCCTTATCAGTCTGCACTTTGCAGAGCTTCCTATAAATAATTTCCTGTTTGCTTGATGTAGGAACTGCAAGTGTGTGTAACTGTGATGTAGACTGGTCCTCTGGTGTTAGGCTCAGCACAGGGAGGGTTTGGAATCCAGCATTCCCCTTGATGAGAATTATTCCAAGTGGGCTATAGATTCATGAACTTATGCTACCTGCTGAGCCTATGTGCACAAATGCTGTGTGTGAAGCAGCCTCACACACGTTCGAGGCACTCTCTGGCCTTCCTTTTTCTGCCTTTTCAACCATTTCACTGCTCCTGTGCTTTTTTAGTGGTGACTGACCACATCATCTGCTAATGAGATATTCTAGAGTGCTGCATCTCTTCTCTTTAGTGTTTTCTGTCCCTAAAGATCAGGAGGAGTTGACCTTGTGTATTTAGTGGCTGTTCTAATGCCAATTCAGTTAAGTATGCGTTATGTAGAGTTGATACAAAGTGAAAATGAAGGTGAGCTACCAGGTTGGCCTTCTTTTTATATGATGCCTAGTGTTGTGCAGTATTCCTCTGTTCTTTTAAAAATCCATTCTTCACAAGACAATTCTGCAACTATATTATGATAACCAGGTTCATGGCTCTACATTTTCTTTGCACAGACAGGTGAAAATAAACCTTGTCTCGTTTTGTATCACTGTAACATAATTTTTACATGGCTGTGTACCAAGCCTTAGGAATGTCCTCTCTTCCTGGTGAAGCAGAGAGGGAAGTGACAACTGCTGCTAATGTCCACTCTGAACTGCCCGCTTTCCTCCTTTGCTCTTTGCATGAATTCCAATCACCAGCTTGGGCAACGTCTCTGCTAAAAATAAATCCACTACTTTATAGCTTTATGAATGTTGCCCACCTGCAGAGAGGCCCTTCCCCATGAAAAGAGCTCAGTAAGCAATTCTCACCTATGGGATTAATATTTTATCCAAGTCATTTTATTACATGTATTTGAAAATTTTAATCTTATGGAAATGTGTCCATATTTAACATAGTACTTAGCAGAATATAAATTCCTGCTGGTAGCTAGATAGCAGCTGTCACTCCTGAGTCGGTCGTGTCGTCACCGTGTTACATGAACAGTGTCTGTGTTGCTGAGAGCAGAAATTGCTTCTTCCTGTGTGGTACTCTGCTAGGTCTCTGCCCCTTTGACTTCAAGTTGACTTTTAAAGTAGGCAGTGACCTTAAGGTGTTGGTGCCTTTAAAAAAAAATATGTGTTTCTGTTAATGTTACTGGCAACATTTTGGTTTCTCTGTGTATATCCTTGTATGTGTTACTGTGAGCATGTAAAAAACCTTATTTTACACATTCTTGTAGATGTCCTCTATCAAGCAAAGGATGTCTTTCCCAGCATAGGGTATGTTAGACTATGCTATCACTGGCAGGAAGGCAGTTTTATGAATGGTTTCACTTGCTACTTCTGTTAAAGCAGAACAAAAATTGTCTAATGTAAAAAAACCCCTGTGTAGTAGAGAAAATACGTACTAGTTGTCTCCTTTATAATCAGTTATGGGAATAAGAAGGAAATGCAGGTGAAGTAGCATATTAATGCTTTTTGTTTGTGCGGAGACAGTCCTGTCAAGTAGAAAATAGTTGTTTGATACTGAACTTCTCTGTTAAAATCTAGGCTTTATTTGGATTTATATAAAAGGATATATGCCAAAGAAGCCTCTAAAGTTAAAATTCAATACTCAGAATTGACGGAACAAATGCAAACAGAAAAAGATAAATAGAGGAGAGTGTCAGAATGAAGTCCCTGGATTCCAGTAACTGCTGTTTATCAGTGCTGAAGAAATTTCCTGAAGTATTTCAACAACTTCTAATATAATACCTTTTTCAGTGGATTTACCTGTGCCATGTAAATCTTCTAAAGTCTTTAGTAAATCTTTTGAAGTCTTTGGGACAAGCTGCAGACATCTCATCAGGATCAGTCTTCACTGCAGTTCTAAAGAGACAATGCAGTTCAAGTTTTCTGAGAGAAGGTGTTTGGGTTCCGTGCTGTGACAGAAGGTGATGTTCTGCTGTGGTGCTGCAGGAGAGCTGCCCACCGTGGCTCCCAGAAACGGTTTCCTTTCAAGGGGAGGTTTTCTGATGGCCCTGTATTAAAAAGCACACTAGCACAGGAAGCAAGACCTGGACTTGCTTTGAACAGTGATAAAACCGAATGCATTTCACGTGGATTATTTTAGATCACTGGGTCAGGGGCAGGAACAGGAAATAATTTGGAGTGGTTGCTATCTAATGGCTATTCCATGCTCTTGCCTTAGCGCGGAGCGGGTAGGTCCAGCAGTCAGAATGTCGCTCTGCTCTGTTGTGGCACTCGCCGTGTGCAGCACCCCTCTTCCTCTGCTGCTTGCCTTTTTCTCACAAATGCCTTTTTTATGGGACTGTGAGATAAGCTGATGCCTGGGAGCTATGGGAGGATCCATTGCAGAGCATTTTGCACAAATGTGTGCCGATGAATGTTTCTTTCAGCTCTGTGCCAAATCCACTGCAGAAGTTTCTCTGGATTACTGAGACCTATTTTTAATCCACAGCTCAAAATTAATTTCATTTTATATTACAATATTTTTATTCTAATTT
>WTSP01013211.1:0-41283 GCA_025331215.1 Actenoides lindsayi | reverse complement strand
GCTAACACAAAACACCCATTTTTATTCTAATTTATTATTATTAATTCACCCTGGAATATTAGTGAAAGGGAAAGAGAGATGAGTCATTAAAATTGAAGCTTTCAAAACTGAAAAAAGAATCAATAGTCTCAGCATAGTTTATGTATTATATTGTGTATATTTGCTAATTGAGAATGTGGGGAACAAGTGGCACCAGCATTACAGTGACTCCTGTTTCCCACTGCATCTCTTGGAGGTATATCCATCAGGAAAAGCTGTCACACAGTAGATGGAGTTGTCTGACACTTCACAAGATGTGGAGAGGAGTGTGTTTGAAGCACAGATTCTGGACCATAAGGAAACACTTGTCTCTTCGAGATAAGCCAGGGAAACCCCTTTACCTTGCAGAACTTCTGAGCAGTGTTCTGTGTGCCCGTGCCTCATCCACAACTGAAGTAGCAGTGGTTAGGCTCGTTTTACCTTAGCCAGCTGAAAGGGTAATTAGTTCTGTGACTGTGAAAAGGCCCAAGGGACTGTTAGTGACTGTAAGTAATTACATTCTTTTTCTTATCCAAAGTCTGAGCTCCAGCAGCAGAGTAATTCCCCAAATCTATGGATTCAGTGGAACCAAATTGATTATATTAATCTACGAATATGCTATTTATGAAGCTTAAAAAATATTTTGTAGTGTCCTTGCTATTTCTCTTTCATGCTTTGCTGAATTTGTTTGGCACGACTGTCCAGATTGATGGATCTGTATGGAAGTTGTCTTTAGATAGAAGAAAATACATGAGCGTGACAGATTACCCTCCTTAGAAATCCCTGGGTATTTTAGCTCCAGCTTCCATTAGTGGGAATGCAAACTGCAATACAAAAATAGCAGTATAGAAACTACCTACTAGCACTGTGCCGTACAGAATGCAAGATTATGGAGACTTTTAGTTTTCAAAAGCCAAGCGTGTCTGAAATTGATGAATTGACCAACAAGTTCTATGTCACATTAATATTATTGATTATTCGAGAATGTGATGCTATAATCAGTGATTGGGTGTTAAATCCAGATCTAAGGGAGCAGGCTTTGGACGTTGTTCAGAAGTATATGTGAAGAAAGGTTGGTTTTAAGTAAGCAGACGTATCTTTTGAAGGTAGAAAGACTGACTGTTTTGGAAATATAAGAAATTGGGACAGGAGGAAACTTTTTTTTCAGTAGTGTGTCATGTTAGGATTACACCATTTTCCTAGTCAAAATTTATTGTCACCTTTTTGCTTTTTATTTATTTTCACTTATTCAAGGTCTGAATATAAAATTTGGTCTACTTTGTTGACATCCTAGTACCTTAACAGTAAAAGTATTCATTAAATAGGACTGCAAATGCAGTTTACTCATCATAATGCATAGTTAAATGCCTTGTAAAACTATGTGAATGAAAGAAAAAAAAAGAAAATTTGTTTGCAGATAGTGGAAAGAGGATGATAAAATGAGAAATTCCATTGTACTAATTTTTAAATTTTTTTTTAATTCTTCTGGCATTATTTAAGTGGGATGTCTGTTTCCTTTTAAAAAAAAATATAGTGCAAGTAGATGCACAGAAGCATTGTTAAAAGAGAAATAAATTGGTGTGAAATGTCTGTGAAGTTATTGCAGTGTGTCTGCTTTTCCCTTAGGCTTGGTTTTCCCTAGTGTAAAGAACCCAAAAGGTAATATTTATTAAAAAAATGAATAAATAAAATATATATGATTCCCAGAAGATAAAAGTTGTTCTACAGAAAGGGAATATGTGATATAAATAGAGTAATCAGGGCAGTCAAAAGTGAGCGGTAAAAAAAAATACCCCAAAACCCCAAGCCCCAAAGCCAGTGTCCTTACTGTTTGAAGTGAACTCTGCTGCAGTTCTGGTTCGAGAGATGTGTAAATTCTTCCTTTAGGTGCTCCCCTCAGCCCTGCTATGAATCCATCATCCTGGTGTCCATCAGAAGCATTGAAATAGTGTATTTTTGCTTTCAAAAATCAAGATGGGGCAGAGATTCAGGAACTTGTGGGAGGAGAAGAGGTGGGTGCATCTTGTAGCTTAATAGAAGGATCTTAATTCTTGTAACAGTGCTTAGTGTCATATGACTTAAGGTAGAAGATAAAAAGAGGTGTCTGGGTGAGGTTGATGGAGAGGAAATGATTTGCAGTGAAGCAAAAGTCAAAACACCTTCTCTTCTACATATGAATGTTGTATTGTAACTTTGAGAGAATGTCAGCATTGATTTCCTTGAGTGGGATACTCTGGCTGTAGCAGAGAGACAGCCAGACCTTGTCAAGCTTGAGGAAATACAGGGCACAGCTCCACCATTCCACGTGAATCAGCAGGATTTGGACTTATGAACGAAGCAGGAAGATTTATCTGTGGCTACCTGTTTTCATCTTACGCAGATTTCTCCTTAAGAAACAGCTCCCTGAGCACCAGAATAGAGCACTTGGGTTATGAAATAATGTGTCAGCACTTGTCATCTAAATATGGCCCACCAGTTTCCTCAGAGCCTATTTAGCTCTCCTTTTAGGAACTCTTGGTCATAGTAGATTATGAAGTTCATAAAAAATATGACAAGAACATACTGAAGCATAATTTCTGCCTGTAAGATTGTAGTTTATCCCCTATAGATTTAATGTGCTAGAGGCTAGCACAATAAGAATCTGATTAGGCTTTAATATTTGTTTTGAAGTTAATCATGTCACACCCATCTTTGGAAAGCTACTCTTGCTCTTTCTGGTTTTCTAATCATATGCCTCAGTTGTGTGCCTGTTTTTCTTAAAGGAGCAGCACTCTGTGAATGTCCATCCCGTACCCGTGAGCAGTGCAGCAGTGGGTGGTGCATTGCAAAATACTGCAGGGTATCGTGCACTCGTGTTTAGAGGGCACAGTGCAGTGCCCTTCCTTAGCCTGCCAGGGCTAAATCTGTCAAAGCACTTTTTGCTGCAGTCGAAGGGTTTGAAGTGTTCTTCAGACACAAATTGACTGTATTTCCGTTGCAGTTCATAGAAGCCTGTTCCTCACTAAACCTGAATATCTGCCACTTTGTCATCTTAACCCGACAGTCAGAATTCAAGTTTTAACCTCGGAAGCTGTTTTTTTGTTTTCAGGTTGTGTGTGTAGAAAAGAGACTTGTGATTCTTGCAAATACCTGCTTGATGTTTTGGGGTAGCTGGTAGTTCCTCTGGTTATATTTGATACATCCTGTGACAGCCCTGCTTTTAGGTAACAGTTTCATATACTGTGTCCTTTACAATTTTTCTCAGGGTACTGTGGTAACATCTGTTCTAGTGTCTGACACTGTATAAAACAGACATCCTGAAGTCAGTGTTTACATACGGACAAGAATTCAACATTTTCAATATTATAAAGGCAACAGGAAGACAAATGTTTTAAAATGCTATCCAGTCTTGTTTTAAAATCGATGTACACTCTTTGCATTGAATTCTTGCCTTGCTTAGGACTAAATAACTGACAAATATTCTTTTTCTGTTTTCACAAGTATTTAATTTGGGACATCTCAAACAACATACAGATTTTATTTTTGAGATTGCACTGGTGCTTGGATGTGCTCTTGTTCACTTTCTGATAAGATCAAAATAAAAATATATGCAGCTAGACCTGTTTTAATCACTCTGAAGTGATTAAAAGGAAGGCTCTTCCTCTTGCTTTTCCAAAAGCCTGTTTTAGAGTGTAAGACTTATTCTTCATGATTAATTTCTCTGATTTGTATCAGACTAAAATTGTAAGATATCTGGCTAATTTGCGTATTTTTCCCCAATGATGTTGAGTACTATGGAATTTATAGTTAAAAGCTGTGCACCACAAACCCACCTTTTCTAGCGGAGCAGCTCTGCATCCAGCTCAGGGTGCCTTTTCCCTTTCCTCCGCCTCACCTTGTGGGTTCCATGGATTATTTAGCCTACTTCTGTGGCTAAATCCCTTACCTTGTAGGGCAAATTCTTGCCTCTGCTCCCTTGCAGCTCAGACATCTTTTGGTGTTTTCGCAGAACTCATGATCAGTATTTCAACACTTCATGTACAACTGTAGCACTTATTTGTGTTTTCCTGTTTCCTCTGTCAGTGTTTTGTGGGCTCCCAAATTTTGTTGGAGTGGTTTCCCTGTACTCCAAGAAATCTGTCATTCACAGTAATAGGACCGATCCCTCTCCTGGGTATTGAATAGTGTGTGTTCCTGTACTTATATTGTATCACAATACAACGTGTTCAGAAATGCTTAGCATCAGTTATGGGACTTTAATAGAAGAATAGGGAAGTCTGGCTTGTGAAGATGGGCAATTTTATTTTCCAATTACATTATCTTGATGATGTTCCCATCGCAGCAGTTGAATAGGCAGTGGCATTTCAAGGTCTGAATCATGCCCTAAATCCAACCTTCAAATGACTGCACCATTCTTTACCTTTATTAGAAAGGTGGGGATTTTGTTTGGTCTTTTTAAGAAAGTACCCTGAAATTTCCACTAGGAGAATTATCTAGATAAGCACCTGTTAAGTTTAGGTTTTTCAGAATGAAGACCTGAAAGGATTCAGTTCGAGTTAAATATTGCCTGCTATTTAAAGAGAGAACAAGGTTTTTTCACAGGCCTGAGATGAACACAGTCTACCTGCTTCGTGCTGTTTCTGCAGCATCCACAGGCAAAGATGTGGGAAATTGCAAGGACTTAGTAGCTGAAAATATCAGCCATTAGAAAAGCTCTCACATTTGTTATGACTATCTGAGTTAATTCTCAGTTCTCTGTAAACCTTGTTATATCAAAGCAATTCCGTGACTCTTACGGGTGGTCCAACATTTGCCATGCTTGAGGTGGGATCTCCAGTTTTTCCCTCCCCATCTGCGGGAAGGTGGCTGAAGCATTGCAGCAGTAGCAGCTCTTCAGTGCCAGGTTGCTCATATGCCCAGGAAGAGCTGTTTCACCTGTCCTTTACCTGGGTGTTCACCAAACGGCTGCTTGGGCTGGTCATAAGGCCAGGAAAGAAAATAAATCATCTGTGCCAGGCTGCCATTCCCTGCATCCTCCAAGGGAATGTAGATGGAGGGGAGGTGTCTGAAGTCAGCTCTTTGAACCGTGTGTGTCTTCAGCTTGGGATCCTGGGCATAGCTGTCCATATTTTGAGCATCAGACAAACATATGATATTCAAGGATCAACAAAAAACCTACAGAAGGAAACAAATATTTGCTTGTGATAAGACTGGTAGTTTTCTTTAAGATGACTTTTTATTGACTTTCTAAATGTGCTCTTTTAGAATTGCTAGGAGATTCGGGTAGGTTAGTGAGGGAGCAAGGCAGTTTCCTTCCGAGCTCTACCGAAAACTTCTGTTTGTTGCTGGTTTTCCCATCTTCTTGCTTTTAGTGTCTTCTTAGCTTTTAAGTCTTTATCTGTTCTCTCCCACTGTAATGTAACACAGATGTAATGTAACACAGATGTGATGATTAATTGCAACTTCATCCCTTTTCCTACATAGCCTTCTAGAACTACCCTAATTAAACATTCACGTGATAAAATTGCAAGCGTGAAAGAGCTGTCTGGGCTTGGATGATAGCAATTAAATGACTTATATTTATAGGCAGCAATATTTATCTTATGCCTACTGTGTGTCCTAGCTTGTCATCTATGGTTGAGCATGTAGTTCACTGGCTTTCATTAGCATTCCAACTTCTTTTCTCTGGACACCATGTTCTTGGCTGAGAAGACTATTGCTTTTCATTAGGATGATGTAGTAAGATGGTTTTCTAACTTCTACAAACACTGTAAGTCTTTCTCTCTTCACCTGAGGATTTTTTTTCAGCTTAAGTTTCAGAAATGTAAGGTTTCAAGGTGCTTAAAATAACTGAGTCGGTGTCTCCTCCAGCCCCCAGTTGCTCTCAAAGAGGGAGCTCTTGCTTAAATTATTTAGGGTGATGCCCCTTACAAAAAGATGGATAAACAAAGTCCCAGTTTCCACTGAGGTTCAGTATGTTAAACAGGCACAATTTATTTTTCTTTTCTGCAGTTCTCCTTGGCTCTTGCAGGGTCAGAAGCAGCAGTAGCACTTTGGCTGTTCCCAGTTGAGTCATTTGGAATGCAAATCACTTTGCAGTAATGCCAGAGGTTCCCCTTGTGCTGGGCTTTACATAAAGTGTGACAGATTGTCACATTCCCTGGGCAGCAGGGAATAGGTAGAGGCTTCAGCTTTTGATCCAGTCAGAACTGGACTAGTATTGGAAGATCTTGCTCAGCTTTGCTTTACAGATAACTGCAGATCATGTCAGAATACTACACTGAGTGCTTCTGACTGATATTTTGATGCTAATCTAATTCCTTGGTGCAAATAAATACCAACTGAGGAAGCTTAGCAGAACATGTGCTCTGGGGAATACATTCCACCCTCACCCTTCCCCACCCTCCTTCACTATCCAAACTAGATATGTTGAACAGAAGTGAAGCTTAGGGAAAATACCAAGCAGTATAAATTATCTGCTCTTGACTGATCTTGCACCATCTGAGCTGCAGGGTTTGGGGTTGCAGGAGTACATGCTGTGTCTGCTGGGGAGAATCTTGCAGAAAAAGTGGCTCTTGTCCTGTCATTAAGTGCTGCAAGTCTGAGTAGGGATTCTCTTCCTAGCTGGACAAATAGAAATCTGAGTTGATTTCATCTGAAAATAAAGTAGGTGGTGGATGAGTTTTGCTGCCTGTTGAATACCTGAAGTATCCATAAACTGCGTTGGGTTTTGGTTGCTATTCAAAGCTTTTGAGTTGCTGTGACATTTGATTCAAAAATACTAGTTCTGAAGAAAACACTAAGTGTTCTTTTCCTACTTAGTCCCATGTTGCTAGGACAAGGTATGAATGTCTTTACCATTTCAGTTTTAACTAAAGGTGAAATTTCTTGGGAAAACCAGTTTGAGGACTGTGGAATATTTTTTAAATTATTGTGCAAATCTTAATTTCTGAGATTTTCAGCTTTGATTCTTTTGAGTAGTTCTGTCAACACAATCAGCAACACCAGTGTTGGGGAACTTGCTCTGAAGACTGAGGATAGTGACTGTGAAAGATACTATTTGGCATGGTGAATAGGAAGAGTGATGAGAGAACATTTAAGACTGTTTTGGAACATTATGTAGCTGTCTGGGTCTGTCACCCTGATTTATTGGGCCCTGGGTTTCAAAGATGCTGCTTTTTTGGGTCTTCTGCATCATTTTGTGTATCCAATAACTTCTTAAAAATCAAATTTTGATTATGAGGCTTTGAACAAATTCCTTATGTTAAAATAGGATCTCATGTTCTCTCTTCACTGTCACACTAGGTTCTCTGCAACTTAAATGCACTCTAAATCTAGAACCTCAGTGGGGAAGTCACTTGCATTATAGAGTTCCTCTCCAAGGGAATGTGAATTGGAGCAAGCAGATGGAGCAAACAGATGAGCAGACTTTGGAAGCATTGTGAAAATAGGTCTTGAAAGGGTTTTTAGTGTGGGAAGCAAATAGAACTGGATGAATAAGAATGGCACGCTCATTAGGCTTTTTTTTTTTCTTTCTGGCATTGCTTTTCCCATAAACTTTGCTTTCTTTGACCTTAGATCAAAATTGCCCTGAGTTCAAGGTCCTCTTTTTTGTGGGGCCTCTGCTTTTAAAACACAGATACTTTCTCTGCTCTGCAGGTGATTTCATTCTTTTTCAACAAGTCGTGTGGTTTGATTCTCTTATTATCCTTGTACCAGTAATTTTCCCTTTGGGCCAAGAGGTAGTCTAGAGGCAAGACACTATGAAAACCAGATGGGCTACATATTCAAAATGGAGCTGGTGAAGCTGAGAGCCTCTTTTGGATCTTATCATGTGTGTCTTTGCATGGGTGTTAAAATCAGCACTCAAACTTCTGCCAAGTTTTTTCATTTCCCTTCTATTTTGCAAATCAACTTAGTCACTTCCACTTCTGTCTAAAGTGATGTAGGTAGAAGTTTGACTTTGTTGCTTCTGCGCTGGACTTGTGATGTATAGGTCCTTGACAAGCTTGGTGACATGTGAAAGCCACATAACCATGCAGGGGAACTGGTGGAGCTCTCCCGAGCAGCTTGCACCCAGCACCGTGTGCGCCAAGACCACTCATTGAACTTGTCTTCTAAATGTTTTTCTATGAATTGCCTGTTTATGTGTTCACAGCCTCAAATCTGGAACAAACATACTTTTTAAAGCTAGTTCAGACTGCCCCCGGTAATTATAATGTGGGAGGTACTGTGTAGCCACCAGTAGAGAGCTGTTGTTATGTGTGGACCCGCAGACAGTTTGCATGTTAATGCCCTGATTTGAAAATCTGGATTTGAAGGACAAGCCATGAGGTAAGTGCCCAGTAGCAGTTTCCGTGTGCCATAGGTGGCTCAGATTAAAATCTCCAAGCTGTTAAATGACTTTGCATTTGGAAAATCTCGAGCAGCATGCCATGTTAATTTTAAATGTAAATCAAATATTTTCCTCTTTTTGTAGGAACTGGAGACATTGTTGCTGTCATGATTACAGAATCAAAGGTTAAGGAGATCCTGAATTACTTGGAAAAGAATATTTCTGTCCTGATGGCAATAGCAGTGGGATCCCGTGTTCCTCCAAAAAACTTCAGTCGGGGCTCTCTAGTCTTTGTGTCAATATCATTCATTGTTTTGATGATAATTTCTTCGGCGTGGTTAATATTTTACTTCATCCAGAAGATCAGGTACACAAGTGCACGTGACAGGAATCAGGTAAGTTGACTCTTTTTTTTTTTTACCCTCTAAGTTCTGGAGGTGATATTTCTATGTACAGTAGTTGATGGAGAACTCATGATTCCTATAGAATGTCCCCCAGTGTTCAGAACTGTTCTGAGGCAGGGCTTTATACTGGACAAAGATTTTTATACAGAAAAGTGTTCTCATCCTGAGAAGTACCAGTACAAGATCTTACTACATGACAGGAAAGAATAGAACTGAAACTAAATATTTGGGGTTTGATGAGCATAAATGCAAGACGAAGATAGATTTCCTGTTGGGTGAATAATGCACAGTGAGTGTATGTTGGGAACGGGGAGGAAAGTTAAATTGTGAATGAACTTGTGTAGTGTCGGGGAACACAGAGCTAATGTTTTGGATTTAACCATGTTTGTTAGGATTGCTTCAGTAATAGTTAAGTTAATTCAGAAGTTCTATAAAGGCATTTCCAAACTATAATCGGTCGTGAATGTTAGGGTAAGAAAACTAAGGTATAGAGCTGCTTAGTGATCTGTGTTAACTTTGAACTTTATTTGAGATCACACTTGGTATGGTCTGCCTGATTCTCCTGGTCATATATTCTAAGTAAAATTTTATCTAATGTGCCTTTCTTACATTCTTTTTCAACTCTTAATTTATTTAAGAACGGAATTAAGTATGGCCATACTCCAATCAAGTCATCAACTCAAATATGGATTAAAGTTTAGAAATAAATGTTTTACTAGTGTGGACTTAATGACCCACTGTCTCCATAGTGTGCCTTGCCTTTTATTGAGAAGGGTCAGTAAACCCCGGGAAATCCACTGAGTTCCCTTTGCCTTTGTATGTCTCTGTCAAGGCAAACTGAGAAAGCTGCTGACCTCTCGTCGTTGTCCCCTCCTTTTGTCCGAATTACGGGCAGTGCTTCAGTGCTTGGTCAAACCTGAACGAATGCAAACTTATAAAGCCTCATTTATGACAAAGGATTTCCTTTTTCATTTCTATAAATAGTGTCTGATGCTGCAGGTCCCATGGGCATCCTGTAGAGTTTCCTAAGGATGCCGGTCTTAAATGACCACGCTGGAACCGGTATTTAGTCTGGTCCCTTGGGCTGGTGAGAGTTTAAATACAACTGTTACTCATTGAGTGTCTGTGGAATATTAAATTGTGCCTTCTGCATCCCCTACACAGTTCTTAGGCTTCTTCCAGATGTCCGTGTTTCAAGACAGTCACTCCATGGGGAAAGGGCTCTTATGACCTTTTTTCTTTCTTTAGATTTTTACAAAGGTCAGGAGAAACTTGATGAAAATTTTATGCAGTTGAAAAAGCTGAGCTTATTAAACTTTAATAAGAAGGTGGCGACAGCTACAGCTTATTTTTAAAGAGCTTTTGAGAGCTTTCACTGAAAGAAGTCTGTACTATTAGTGGTGAAATAACTTGGGTTTGGCCCTGATGTTGGCTTTAAGTTATGTCGAGGCACACTTGGAAAAAAAAAAAAGCAAACAACATCCTGTGTTGTGTAGATGTGTGAGTAGATACTGGTATTTCCCAGCATGACTCTTGGGCACCTCCGCCCTGAGGTATGGAACTCCTTTGCATGCAGTGGTGGCCATTTCGATCCAGACAGTTCTGGGGTTTAAAACCAAGCCTGTGCTGTTACCCGAACTGATGAAAATACCAAATCCTGAGCATTTGCAATGTTAGTGTAAAAAAAGTTGGTTCAAATTAGAAAATGGAAGAGATGGACCTCTTAAATCGAAGAGATGGAAGTTATTGTTTAGCTAATTAATTTACACATATAAGAACATGTATACATTTTGAAAGAGTTTTGTTGAAATATTATACTTCCAATGGGAAAATAATCTTTAAGATTTCCTGTAGTGCATATGGAATCATGTGCAGTACAACTAAATATAGATGCTACCCCCAATTGCTTAGTTGTTAGTCCTGGCATTTCAGTTAAATGCCTTTTCAACATCGTTCCTCTCTTAGTATGCACACATTTGGCTATGCAGTGATTATCTACTCCAGCAGTGTGCCAGTGTATTCTGTGTCCCCAAGTACTCGGGCAAACCTGCTCGGTCCAGGACATGTTTAGCTTTGCTTAAATTGACCAATTTCTCACATGTTGAAGTTAGAACGAGATTTCTGACTTCAGGAGGAATATAATTTCCCCACCCCAGCTCCGTTTCTGATGCTGCATTTCCTACATGGGTATACTTCAGTAGTTGGGACTGAGTATCTGATTTATTTTTTTAAATCCATACTCTAAAAATTATAAAGTAAGAGCTGTTCTTCTGTGGAAACACACACACACACACACAAAGTGCTTGTGTACTTCTAGAATAATTGTGGCATGGTTGGTTGTGGTAGACTTCTGCAGCCTTTGTGCTTCTCAAATCAATGCAGCCTTCTCAGTTTCTGGTGGTATGCAGAGAAAGTGTAGGATACAGGGGGATACACCTTCGGAGGGATTTGATATTCAGTTGTATAGGAGGTGGGCACAACAATGCTCATTTGTTTCAAGCTTTATGGAGGCTTTGATAGGTGCAGTTTCCATTCTCAGGAACAGCCCATCTCTTTCAAAGGCATAGTGCTTAGTGTGAGATGGAGGTGAAGGATGAAGTACGTGAACTTGTCTTTTCCCAGTCAGTGTAAACCCAATCTGATGTCTCAGGTTGCTGAAACAAGAAGACATGAGCCTTGTTCCACTCGGTGCCCTGTCTCTGGGATCCCAGCTGGCAAACAGCCATTCATAGTTGGCTGGGAACTGGGCATTGCAGTAGGAATAGGCACTTGAGCTGCAGGAATAGCTGCTTCTGTCCAACACTAGTGGCCATAAAAACAGCATAAACAACAAAAAAAATAGCTTGGCCTCTCAGGCTGAGATTCAAACCAGTATTCATTTCAGTTTTATTTAAGTCTGTATTGGCTTATTTAGATTGCGTGACCCAAATTTTTATTCTTTGTGAGATCCTAGTGGTTTCAGGTAATAGCAAGAGAGAAACTAGGTTACACTGAGAGGATTTCTTCCATCTCAGAATAAAATCTGCCTGCTCAGGGAAAAACAAAAATAATTCAGGCTTAAGAAGAGAACAAGGGGCATCTTACAGCACACTGAGTGAAAAATCAGTATGAACAGAATATAAGGGAAATCAGGAGAGCATGTTGCTTCAGCTTTTATCCTCTGGGCTGGGTTTGATTAGTCCTGTCACACAAATATTGGATCACTTTTATGGACTTTTATATGATCCATGAGGTTTATCCCATGTTTATCCCAGTGTATTTGTGGGCTCAACTGTTTTCTTTTTTTCTTCCTGACAAATCTCTGTGTGCTTTGCTAGGTAAGCTTTTTGTCTTATGTGTTGGCCCTCTGCCATAGTGTGTATGGCAAAGTTAGTATTGAGCCGAAATAAGTAGTCATAAAGGACAGTAATGAAGCTTGATTATCAGGGTTAATTTGTGTTCTTTTCTTTTGTCATTTTATTAGCGTCGTCTTGGAGATGCTGCCAAGAAAGCCATCAGTAAATTGACAACCAGGACAGTAAAGAAGGGTGATAAGGTATGATAATAAAATTTCAATGTGGTAGACCTGAGCATCATGTTTAACTTTTTTTCTGGGGGAAACAATCTCAGTTTTTCCTTTCTGCTTCTGATTTATGACCTTGCCTTCCTTGGTGGAGGCTTACTTTTTCCTGTGGTGCAGTATTTTGTGTGACTTTTAGTATCAATAGATGCTGTAATTCTGCACATTTCAAATAATTTTTTCTGGCTTAAATGCTGTTTGTGCTCCCATCTGGAAGCTGTGAGTGGGTTTGTGTGCAGGCTGGGGGTGTTGCTGGGAGGAGTGCATAAGGCTAGCGTTGTTTGTGTGGAATTCTGTAAGCTGAGAGTTGTTCTGTATTTAAGTTGTGTAAAGTAAAAATAAAAGACAGGGAACAAAGGAAAATCTCTGATGTAAAATACAAATATCCAGTAATCTGCAGGGGAGTATAAACAGGTATTTCGTTAGAGACAGTCAATGTTGCATCAAGAATATTTCTTGCCAGTATTCATACAAACTAAAATATATGATGTGCTAACTCGTAGACTTTTTCCACTTTTATGGGCAGTATTGCTTTCTCTTTGATTTTGAAAGAAAGAATAGTCACTTACTCTTGCATAATTTTTGCTCTCTAATTTGCAAAAGGCAAGGGAATTCTGGCAATGATTTGATTTTTAAGAGAAGATTCTTTCCTTGGGCCTTTTTAGTGTGATTCCTTTTTATCTTTCTTATTAACACTATCAGCAATGGAAGATTAGGAAGTGATGGGAAAATTTGCTTCTAGAGAGAAGGCTGAAAAAATGTCTTTCTGCTTTCTCCCTCCCTTTGTAGTTTTATTTCCAGACAGCCCACTGCACTAAATCTTTTCTGTGGGTATGGGAGTATGCACAGACAACAGGAACTTCTCCGTATTAAAAGATGCTGTTGTCTTGACAGCATAAATTCAAAAGTGGTGACGTGGGGGTTGCAGCACAGACGGCATGAGGTGCACATGCAGGTGAACAGAGAGTGGGAGCAAACCTGTCCTTTGTCAGAGCAGCCCATTGGGATTCTCTGCATGCAGCACTGACTGGTGCTGTTGTCTTGCAGTGGTTCCTGTCTCGGTGCCTTGCTGGTAGCTTGCTGGCCTTGATAAGAATAATGAACTTGAACTGAGACACAGCACAGTCTGGTTTGTGTCACAGGCCCAAACAGTTTAAATATATATAGTGCTGGTGCCTGCCTACCTCCAAATGATGTCAGCCCTTTTTTCATTAGAAATTTTAAATTCCCAGGGGGGGAGGAATATAAAATATATATTTTTTAAAAATCATAACTTCTGGAAAACAGAGAAAAGAGAGGAGTCAGTCAGTGATCCTAATCTTCATGTCTGGATAAGAATGGTGATAATTCTGCAAATAAGCAGCAGACAAAAATACGAGACTACTCTGAAATAAGTACAGTTTGCTAGTTCTGGATACAAAAAGGAATCCCAGAATTCTTACCCTGCCAAAAAAAAAAAAACAAAACCCCATAATAAAATAGAAGTTTTAGCTCCAAGTTGAAATAAAGCCTCTAAGAAAATCACCACTGTATTTTATAGTGATTAAACTGAATATTAGAATCATTTTAGGCCTTAGCTTATCTTTCAAATGATCATTTGCCAGCTCCAAATGCAGGGAGAGTTTTGTATGTGTGTGATACTTCTCTTTCTCAAGTCGCGTTGGAATAGAATAACCCAGTCATTGGGTTTGTATCTTCTTAGTAACAGCCACATGGCACAATGCAGTTCCTGTACTGGTCACAACTACTTTTACTTTTCTCATAGCTTCAAATCTTGACTTGAATTCTCATTCTGTTCTTTTTAGGAAACAGACCCAGACTTTGATCATTGTGCTGTCTGCATTGAGAGTTACAAGCAGAACGATGTTGTTCGCATTTTACCATGCAAGTAAGCTAATAAAGTTGCTTTGTTTGGAAACTGTTCTTTCTTTGTGCTCCTTTCATGTAATATGTGCATTGTAATTTATAGACACATTTCTTACATGCTTCCAGTCCTAATAACAGCCACTTTATTTTAGACTATGGTCCCAAAAACTGTGAAGGTGGGTGCTGGCACTGTTACAACAGTGGATATTAAACAAAAGATGATCTTGAGGATGGGGAGTTTGGGCATATCAGCAATTAAGATTGTAAGGAGGGGGAGCAAGGGCAGTGCAGGTTTAAGGATTGAGCAGTGGGCGGACACAAAAACCTTCAGTATAATGAAGCAAGTACAGCTGGAGCATTCTGCACAGTAGATGTTGGTTTGCTGGTTTCTGAAACAGTGTAGGAAACAGAAGTGCAGTCTTTGGAACCTTTGTACCTCCCGACATCAGTGAGCCATTGCACTGTTGTCTGTCTTTGGTCTCCCCAGTGCAACGTGGTCTTGGCTTGTGTCTGAAGATTTGTACTTGTTGGGTATTCCGCGTTGGTGCTTAAAATATAACAACTTCCTCCACCTTTTATGCCATTCTCGTGATATTTGCAGGTTTTCTGTTAGTTTCCCTTCCTCATTGTTCCGGGATATTTGCCCTTTGATGCTTTTAAGTGCTTTTCCATCTGATGATTGGTTTTGATGAATTGATACATTTTGGTAGCCTTAAGAATTACCATGGACATCTTTCCCTTGTGTTCTGAAATGCAAAGCTTTCTTCTTATCTCCAGACAAAAAACCCACTTGTAAGTTACTTTGTACAGCTGCAGCCAAGATCCACTCATTTGGCCTGTGCTTGGTATACAAATAGTGTTTTGCATGATACTCCAGAAGCAGTAAAGTCATGATGTTGGAGTCAGTCTTCAGTCATGCAGCAGCAGTGCTTAAGAGCTCATTACTGGTCTTCTAAATCCTCCTGCGGGCTGTTCTGAATAGCTGGAATATTTTTCTTCTAATGCGTAATGAGTTTCTATCACCATAAAAGGAAAACATAATTTTTATATCTTAGTGATCCAAATATGTGTGCATTCTACTTCTGAAGCCAGAAATTGAATTCAGTTTACTTTTCCCTGTATTCTTTGTCTATATGTCTTGGACTATGGGAAGCAATGACCTAGTTTTGATTCTCAGTGTTGTTATTTAGTTAATACACTCTAGAAATGTTTGGTTTGAAACTCTAATTAAAAATATTTGGGAATAGAAGAGCTTGGTCTAACACCTGTTTGTAAACATTTGCAAGCTTTTGGTTATGTCAATGTGTGTGCATTTCTTTTTTACAATTTGGTCACTTCTACTCAAAGATGATGTTCTCTTGCCCTAAAAAAATGTACTCCCAAGAGTTAAGTAAAGATTCCAAAGAGTTTTGTCCTAGATTGTAATCTCAAGTAAAGCTTGCACATGTGAATTAAGCCCAAGTCTTGATTTGTTCTGTAGAGGATTATTTAGAAATTAGAGGAGAACTTCTGGAAACTGCACACCAGTTTTGGACCACTAAGATGGTTGTTGAATAAACCGCCTCTTAAGAAAGCTTCACTTGTGTGGTTCAGGGTGGTAGTGTGGGGCTCAAGGTTGCAGAATGGGGGTTCACCCTCTCTGCCTTTCTCTTGATACTGGACAGAGGTCAGAGGGAGGTCCTTGCCAGTGAAGAGAGAATGAGTCTTCATCTGGTAGGAAAGTGTCTTCTCCCACTAAGCACAAGGCAGAGTTGGGACTAAAAGTCTAGTTAAACAACTGTCACTGTCCAAGCTGTGGATGTGTCGCTAGTATCAGCAGATAAGATCATTCAACCAAGATCATAACTGATTGGTTTTTTAACAAAAAATAAATTATTTTTTTTTAAAGTCCATTTCCTTCAGACACCTTTAGTGAGCCACAGTCCTGCAGACAGGAAGCTCAATGCTCTCAGGGATAGGTACAGCTGCTTCAGGGAGCTGGTTGAAGGTGCATCTGGCTGCCATCTCAGCACAGTCTCCTCAAGCGCAATCTCCCATGTGAAGGAGATATCAAGGCTCTTGTGTAGATCCTTTTCTGTTCTGTTTTTCACAAGAATGTAAGGTCAGGGAAGGCTCAGATGACATTCCCAACGAAGGCTGTATGACAACTTTTATGGTCACTTTATACTTCTCTTTTTAAATCTCTTTTCATCTGCTGCAGCTCAGCTTTGAGTGCAAAACCATAATGGCTAGACAGAAACATTCAGGTGGATACTTTCCACAAGACGTTTATATTTATAGATGAAGAGCCAGCCAGTACCTGCTGAGATGACTCAAATGAATTTCAGATTGCATGTAAGACTTTTCAGTCTTCAGCATCTGAGATGTTTCTCCCCAAATCTTGTTTTGGAGATTTAATCCCTTTCTATTTCCTGATACTTCAGCCTCTCATTTTAGTGCAACATGGCAAGATAGCTTAAAAGAAAAAAAAAACCCTACAAGAGAGTCTCTAAGCCAGGTGAGAAAATAAATTGCAAGAAAACCATGGAGAAAATGGCTTGACCAAGAGGAAGCAAATGAAAGGCTGGAAGTTTTTCTTACTGTGCCTGTTGAGGAAGCTATAATCGTTAGACAGCAGGAATCACTGACATCTGACATCCTTGCTGCTTTCATCAATTTAAAAGTAACATTTCCCTTTGGTACCCCAGTTGTTCTCTGTAGTTAAGTATGGTCTGTCACTCTGTGCCTCAGCAGAGAGGAATCTGGTCTGGGCAGACACACAGCAGGCAAAACCTACCAGCAGCTGGGCAAGTTGCACCTAAAACCCTTTAGTGAAACACCATACTTGTGATGTTAAGGTTTGTGACAGGTGGAAAATTGTGGCTGCTTTAAAAATAAAGTGAAAATAATTGCAAACAATGCAGTTGAACTTCTGTTGTTCATTTTGTGCTGCAGAGAGAAATACAGTCAGTACCAGCAGCCTATGGACATACGTATAGCTTTTAGTGTACAGAGGGATAAGGCACCTGTCTGTCTTAGGCTTACAAGTCTGAGGGATGTCTCTATTTCTTTGTGAATAACATTATATAAGTTAAAAATAAGTACAGTAAGCAAATGTCAGAAGAATTCTAGCAAAAGACAAACCTCATGTACAATTTTCCTTATTCAGACACTGCTGTGTCTGGGAGATGAACGGGCACTAGGTGAAAAGTGATCAGGAAGGGGTAGTGTGAAGGACTAGTGAGAGATAAGGTGAGAACAAAGTGACAGGCTAGAGAAGAACAGAGAGAATAACATTGCAAAGGGCAGAAAGATGGCCTGGAAAGGAAGAAATTTACAACATAGAAAGACAAATGAGTAGGGAATATGCTAAAAAAAAAAAAAAAAGCTTTAGAGCCAAATTTTTAATAATTCCTGTACTGGGCAAAAAGGTGGAAAGTGACAGAAATGACAAAGCTAGATTTTCATCTGTTTTATTTTGTGCTGCTGCAGTGAGCTGCTGCTTTGGTTTTCTGGGTTTGTTTTTTTTTTAGCAAATTAACTCACTATCTCAATGCCATCCTTTCTGTGTACTGCAATGCCTCTGCACAGCCCCCCTTTTCTGTGCTACCTTCTTGTCACTACAGTCTCTGTTTTCTCCCAGCGATACTGCACAGCCGTGGAAAGCACCGAGGCTGCTCTCCCCTGGCACTGCCTGCTGGAGGGGGCACGTGGCACCTTCCTCCCCCAGCAGCAGGTCAGAAATCCCTCCTCAGCTGTGCTGGCTGTACTGGGCTGCCTGCAGCAGGGCAGGCAGGACCCGTGTGCTGCCTGCCAGCCCTGCTGGGAGGTTTGTACCCCAGGGCAGGGGGGCAGCTGCCTCCAGCAGCAGCCAAAGGTGCTAATTGGCAGCAGCACGTTGGTCAGGTGCCTTTGGTGGGTTGCCACACTGAGAGCAGGGAAGCGTAGTGAGCTCTTGGGAAACAGCACTTGTAAACTCGGTCAAACCCTTCTCCCTGCGTGACACGGCAGTTTGGAGGCAGAGAGATTTCTAACTCACCTTTTCTGGGAAACGCTGCAAAGAAGCCGTGTTGTACGACGGTGCTGGTGTCACAGTGTTTATTACAAGCTGGAGGGCAACTGGCCTGGGTGTGCTGACAGAGTGGAAAAATACCTGCAGGTGACCTGTGTGGAGTTCTGCCCGCATGGGAGACTCCTCCAGCGCTACCGGCCTGGCTGCCGGCCGGGCTTTCTGCAGCCCCCAGGCTGGAGAAGGAGCAGAAGTTGTGTCACACCTGACTTCTTGGTGCATGGCTCCTGAGGGAACGTCATCGGCCGCTGTCACTTCGAGCAGCTTGCTAGGAACTCTTCAGATTTATGGTCTTGGGGAAAAAAGTGACAGAAATATGAATATGGAGGTTTGTGATGGCAGAAAATGCAAGCGCTCACTCTGTCAGACTGAGTTTTTAAAATAATTCATGTGTTGAATATCTTCACTGCTGTATCACTGCTGCTTAACTCTTGCAAGCGGAGAAATCCAGACAGAACCTGAGCCAGGTTGATGGTATCAGAAAGCTTTTTAAGGAGTAGATAAACTGCAGAAGTAGTAAGCAGAGCCATAGTAATCTAAATCAATAAATAACCTTTAGAGAACTGCACTTTTTTGAAACACAATAAACATCCTTGAAGGTCTAGGAACTTAAAAGGATTAAGAGGTCACAAAAATAGTTGAGCTGTTTTGGTGCATCTGAACTGTATCAAACTGCTAATGACTTTAGAATACCTCATAATATTAGCAAATGCATGTTGGCATCCGTATCAGTTGCCTGCTTCACTTGATCTGAGTGCTTCTACAGCACTGATTAGCTGATAACAATATATTAAAGCTGTTTTCATACTTCTGTGGAGTCTTGTTGTCTGCTGTTTCCCAAAATATTAGATTTTCAGGTTTGTCCTACTCTTAAAAAAACCCCCAGACTTCGGGGACTAAAAGGGAAACAAGCAAATAAAACCCATTATTTGCCTAACATATAAAAATGGCATCTCTATATGTTTCAGAACATTTCAAACCGTTTTCTATCACTCAGGATTTCTAAACATTGCTTCCTGTAGTTTTCTGAGTAATAAAGGGAATGCATTAAGACCTAATAACAATAGAAGTGAGTCTGTATTTTGTGCATTTGAACAGTAAGCAGTGTACGTATCCTGGTTTTCATCACTACTGTATTGCTACAAGACACAGGCCAGCAAAGCAACTAGCTGAAATTCTATTCCTGCAATATCTGGGAAGTAGATAAGCTCTTTTGCTCCCTGTCATCTTATGTTGACGATATACTCTTGAAGTCTGTGCATCTTTAGTTAGTACAGGTAGGATATATAGTTGTAGCTGACTGGGTCCTAGTTAGGTTGATATACTTTAGGCCCTCCATCAGTCTTAGTAGCCATAGACAAAACACAATTAAATACTGTCTTTTTCTATGGTGGTTAACTTCAGGAGGCCTTTCTCTCAGGTTGCTTTCCAGAGTTTAATTTTTTTAATGTTATCTGGTAACATGCCTTCTTTGGTCTCTGTTTTGGAAATCCCAAGAGATAGGGAGCAGAGAAGACCTAGACCCCATGATGAGCTTTCTGAAGCATAGAGCAGCAAGTATAACCTGTGAAAGGAGGGGACAGAGCGTGTCTGAACTCCATGGTGCCTTGGGGACATGCATGGCCTCTTACAGACTGCACTGATGCCTCAAACAGATGTCAGGAACATCTTGTTCTGCCACTGCCCCTTCTCCTGCTGGTTTCAGAGCACAGCTCCTCGCTGGCTAAGCAGCCCTTGTAATTACTGATCTTTGTCACCAGTGTGTCGTGTTTGGGTGTGCCTGCTCTTGCTGGCTTTTTGCTCTGCAGTCAGAGCCACTGGAAATGAAGGATCTGGGTTGTTATCTTGGGCAGCTATTCAGAGTAGGTTATTATGAGTATTTGCTAAAGCTGTATTGTGTAGAAAGTCTAGTTATACCCATTTCTGTCATAGATAATGCTCTAAAAGTTCTTTGCCTTTGAGAAGTCAAGACGATGTTTTCTTTAATTCTTTTAATTTAGATATGTTGTTTTGGTTGCTGCAGAGTCCTTCCTTGTTATATTGGTTTATATCAGTCCCAACTCTCACATTTATATTCATGTATGTGACTAAGATTTTGTCTGCAATGTAGGTGGCAATTCAGACTGTTCTCTTGCAGACGTTCCTCCTGTGCAAGTAGAAGCCTGGTTTGCCTTTTCATCTTTGAAAGATTGGGGTTTTTTTATGACCATCATGTGATGATGGACATGTTTTCCTTCTTGATATCAAGAAATACTGAATGTAGGAAAAGCCTTCTTTTTACTTAGATGGGATAATCACAATACCCTTTCAAAATCAAACAAGTGTGTTTAAGTTGGTTGCACTGCCTTTCGAATGAGATGGACTGCTGGTGGATCTGTGCTCCTCCTTTGTTACCCTAGTTATTCTGCCCGTGTGCATACTCTATTGACTATGAAAGGGGAAACAAAATTAAAATTTCCTTTCGGTTATTTCTTCCTAGTTCAAGTATTAGTCAAGGGTGGCAACAACAAGCAACAGTTTTCAGTTGTTTTCGCACTGCAGTCAGCACAGTACGCTGGCAATTTGTTCTGCTGAGTTAAGTAAAAAAGGAAGTATCTAGATGTTTGTCAAAGTGGTTCTCACTGTATAAAATAGAAGCATTTGCAAATTATGTATGTGCCTCGTCTGTTCTTTTAGGCATGTTTTCCATAAAGCGTGCGTGGATCCATGGCTTAGTGAGCACTGTACGTGTCCAATGTGTAAACTGAACATCTTGAAGGCACTGGGAATTGTGGTAAGTTGCACCGTTGTGGGATCATTTTCCTTCCGTGTCTGAGAGGAGAAATAAATCTAGGGAAGAAAGGGAGAAGGGTGTTCCTGGGTTGTTGGGGTTTTTTAGTCCTTTTTTTATGCTTTTTACTCCACCTCTTCAAGATGGACTGAAGGAGCAGCTTTGGATAGAACTTGTGAATTCGTGCGTTTCTCTCCTGTGTGCGGTCAGATGACGGCCACAGCTGCTGAATAAATTGCGCATGTGTCATTTTACTCCATTTATAAGTTTGCTACTCGTAGAGTGGTCACCATTGCAACGTGGAACCGCTTTTTTTCCAGCCAAACGTGCCATGTACAGATAACGTAGCCTTTGACATGGAGAGGCTGACCAGAGGCCAGCCAGCTAGCCGGCGATCAGCGCTCGGCGATTTCGCCACCGACAGCTCCCTCAGCCTGGAGCCCCTGCGCACCTCTGGGATGTCCCAGCTTCCCCAGGACGGAGAGCTGACGCCAAGGTCCGGGGAGATCAACATCGCCGTGACAAGTAAGTTTTCTTTGCCTTCCGGTGCTGTCCTGTGATCTCCCTGGTGCTAGAGGTCCGTGCTGTGGGGCCGCGGTGAAAGATTGCCCTGCAAGGACAGCAGTGACCTCGGTGCCCCTAAGAGGCCCACGCTCCGTACAAAACCCAGTAACTCCGGGTATCGCAGTGCCAACGCTTCCATCGTTTGTGGTCTGTCCGTTTAGGGCTGCATGCCAGGAACACTGGATGAACTGAAATGGCAACATAATAATCCTCCTGAATTTGGTAACTAGTATGAGAAGCTGGATTGCCAAAACCATTATTTCCCCTTTCAGAATACTTTACATGCAATAATATATACAAATATAAATATTTTAGCTGATTACTGTTTCTGCAAATGTTTTTTTTCTCATGAGAACATTAGTACTGGAATTCTGACCTCTCTTAGCAGATGGCTTTTCTTAGAAAATCTGCGAATTAAAAAAAGTATTTGATGTACCAACATTTGAGTATAGTCCAAGTGTTTTATGACATCACACAACTGTTCCTGGTGCTGCTTGCAAGCTCTTACCTGTGAGAACAGCATGAGAAATTTCCACTTACTGGATTTTACCTGGTGTTTTTAATGTATACTAGCACTATAATGAATACAATATGTGTGGCATCATTTTCCATATGCTGTACAGTCTCAATTTGGTGCGTGAATGTTTGTTTTTCTGGCTGATTTGCAAAAAATAGAAACAATGCAGTACATCAGTCTGCTTTTCTCCTTGTATTTTGCTTATGTGCATCTGCGATCTGCATTTTGAACTTAGTGACACTGTTTGCCACTGATACATACATATCTGTAAATGATACAGTCCATTAGAGTGTTTCTTTAAGTGCTGTAGGAAAGTAAATGCCTCATTAAAAAAAAGCTCATCTTATCAAACTCATAGTCCGTATCTAGAAATGTCCTGATCTGAGAAGGAAAAATCCTCATACAAAATCTAGAGTCTTTACAAAGCTGGTAAATCACCGGTGTGCTCAACATCTGAGTGATCTTGTAATGATCTCCACTGAACAGAGAGCAGGTCTGTTGGTGTGCTGCTCTCCTTGTCACGGGTGGGAAAATCCTCTGTAGTTTAACTGAAACTTTCCACTTCTGGTTTTACAGAAGGTATTTTTCCTGTCTGTTCCCAATGATGGTACTGCTTTTGCACAGATGGGCTGCCAGGGTAAAACAAGAAATAATCAGCAACAGTTCATTCTGACAATGTTTATAAAATAAAGCTTTAGAAAAGGCTGTTGAAATGTTTAGACTTTATGGATGACACATGCACTAAACCAAAAGCCATATTCAAAAAAAGTGTTTGTATTCCAAACTATTCCTATGTGCCAAATTGATCTTGAGGAGGGAGAACTTTTAGTGAACATTCTTTTAACAGCCTTCTTTATAAGACTTACTTGTTTAATGTTTCTGTATGTATACAATAATGTTGAAATTATTTTTCCGTGTTGTATTCCTGTCTATTAAATGGCAAACCCTGGCTATGCTTTGCTGTTGAACAAGCTATCCTATTTTTTGGTTTTGTTTTGGCTTTTTGTAAGTAACACTATATATAGCATTTCTTCAGGAGGGAGGGGGCGAGGACACAAGTTAAGTGTGAAAATGTATTGAGTGTGCTTATGTGAAGAGACGCATCTCAGCAAATCTAAACTGAACCTGACAATCTTCTTTCTGACTTGGGGGGGCGGACAGAGTTCTCATTACATTTTCCCTTGTTCTTTCATTTCACTTTAAGTAATCTTTCTTTATCACTAATGCTTGGGCTCAGCCAGGAAATATTGTTGTGCCATGCTTTTTTTCCACACCTCTCTCCGCTTCTTCTTTGCTAGCCTTCTCCAGTCAGTAACTCTGTGGCTAACCTCCTTCTGCTTCACCTCCTGGTGCCAGTCATGGCTTAGAAGCCTCTTGCCTCCTGCCAGTGGTGTTTGAGGGAAATATTGGCATCGCTTTGACATAAGCCTTCTCCCACGAGTGATTTCCTCCCTTTCCTTTGTCAACAGAAGAATGGTTTATTATTGCCAGTTTTGGCCTCCTCAGTGCCCTTACGCTCTGCTACATGATCATCAAAGCCACAGCTAGCTTGAATGCTAATGAGTAAGTAAATATTCACATGTTTCTATGTACTTCTGGTGGGTGTGTGTCTTGGACAACATTGGGAACAAATACCGAGAGAATAGAGAAGGGGGAAAATGTGGTTTTCAAAGAATCAGATGACTTTTCTGCTTTTCTCAAATATAAGTCTCTCTGTTTAGGTTCTGAGGTAACATCTAAAGTCCCTCTTAATTTATATTTAGCTGGACTGTCTGAGGAAATCTCGTTGATAAGTGGAGACAGGGAACAGGGAAAAGAGAAAATTTCTATTCAGTATTTGATCAATGGTCTAGGTAAACATTAGCTTTCTGACATCAAATCCCCACGCTCAAAATTCACCTGACACAGCCCAAAATTACTACCATGAGTTACCTTTGACAATTTTCACCTCAATTGTGTAGTCAAATTTCATATTAAAAAAATAAAAATAAAAAAATCTGCATTCCTGGTTGGCACACTTTCAGCTAAGAAAAGAGGTATTTAAGTAGAAAACTACCGGTTTGCTCTTGGGAGAGGGAGAGATGAAAGCAATGAATACACTGTTTCTTAAGTGAAGAGAGCAGACCAATCTTCTGACCACTCATTTTAGTATGCTTAGGAATTGTAGTCAAAGGAGTGCTTAAAGACATCCCTGCTTCCTTAATTATTTATAGACACCCCCAATGCCCTCCCTTCAGACAGGCTGGACGAGAAAAGACTCCAGCATGTGACTTTCAATCCTTCTTTTTTTTTTTTCTTTCTTTTTTTTTTTTTTAATAGTTCTGTGTGTGGGCAAGTATAAATCTGTTCTGCAGATGCATTAACTAGGTACATCTAGCTATTTTTATTTACGTGAATGGAACATTTGGGCTCATGATATATATTTAATCATAACGTATTTATTTGGGAAGGGAAAGTGTCAACATTTTTCTTTGTTTCTGAACATCTTGATGCAGCTGTTTCCATTACTGTGTTGACCTGACCTCTTACCAAAAGTGATGAGATTCAAAGTCAGTCTTGTGTGCAGCCTGGAAATGTAGCTTTATAAACTTTTTTTTTTTTTCCTTGAGAGAAGACCAAGTTCTCATTTTATTTTTATTGCTGTCTGGAAAGTATAAGGTGCCCTTATCAATAGGATGGAAACATGTCTAATTGTCTAAAGTGTAAAATTTTAGGCAGTCTCAAGGTAGTCTTCTTCAGGAGAGGTCGTAATAAGTTCTTAGAAGTTTTGGTCATCAGGGGCCTTTGATTAATATTAATTTGCAAATCTTCCTTTCCTCCTCTTTTCAGATGCTAATTACAAAAGAAGAAAAGTTTTAGAACTTGAAATAGCCCTATCGAGTTTCCTGGTTATTATTTTGGTTTTCTATTTGTCAAAATCTTGAAACTGCAGCTATCAATCAGCAACTTGGTAACAGAGCTGTAGCTGAACGTGGTTAATCTGCACTGTTTAATTTAAGAAGGTTAATAGCTCGGAAAGCATGGAGCCAGATGAGTTGTGAAATGGGGATGTCTGCATTTCTGGGCATTTCCACATCATTAGGAAGAAGACAAAGGAACTGTAGCCTGTGTAGTATCATCCAGATGTGGGCACTGATAGCAGTTGCATTTCTGCCTTGCCTTGCAACTCTTCTTTCTGTTGTCTTTTGGGATCTGGGTTTATTTGTACTGAAAGAGCAAGAGCCTCTTCACATTGTCAGAGTGCTGGGGCCTTCAGTGGAGTGTTTTCACTGTGATGTTTCCTTAGTACAAACAAAGGGTGTGCTGATGTGAGGAGAGCTCCTTTCACCAGTGATAGGAGTGACAACGTGACATATACAAATGTATATTTAGACTTAAAAAAACTAGCAGCCCTGGAAACCAGAGCTGCCAAAAGTAATCTCTTTCAGTAACTGAGGTACCTAGTTGTATCCTTTAACCTCAACACCTTTTCGGCTGAATCCCTTGGGATCTGAGCAGCTTCCACAAATGCTGCTAGGTTTGACTAGTTATTTTAGACAGCTTAAAATGTGTATGTATGACACTGGTGCTTAGGTTTTTTGTTTCATTGACACCTTATGTTCCCCAGTGCCCAACAAAGCATTTGCTGGGATGAATATCACGCCAAATAGTTGGCAGCTCCCTCTCCCTGTGATTTGCATTAAATGTCATAACAGCACACCTGCTTTTTATGCTGTTCTCCATATGAAAAGCAATGCTGGCACACTCAAGAGGAAACCTAGGGGTTGTGTTCTTATCAGAAACCACCAGTAGCAATAATGAGGCCACAGAATATGCTGATGCAAGTAAAAGGTGCCAAACATTCTGCATAAAAACTCACCTAAAAACATGTCCTGATTTTTTTTTTTCCTATGTCCTTCCTGCAGCTTAAACATACTTCAGAGCAATAGTTCTGGAGTTGTGTGTGTATATATACATATATATGTCTCTAACTGTGTCTATATATGTTTGTGTGTGTGTATGTATATATACGCACACACATGATTTTAGGTAGTTACTGTTAAAAGTAAACATTGTCTAAGTGATAAGAAAATAAGAATCCAGCGGCTTTCTCTTGGTTTCATAATATTCATGCACTGTTACTGTTAAATGTTTTAGGTAGTGATTTAAAGGAACAAAAGAAGCACCTTTTGCTTTGCTTCTTAGGGAACAGTCAGAAATTACTGTATAAATGTGTTTTAAAGTCCCCAAACCCCAGATTTGGATGGCACCACCTAGAGAAAGTTTTCAGTAGCAGATGTTTCCTCAGTTTGGAAGTGCTCAAATCTCTGTCTGTCCTGTCTGTTTTACTGCTCCTGTAACAGTAATGTAAGGAGTGCAGACCTCTTGTAATGCTCTGGCCTTGTATAATTAGTAATTTTTCACTGACTTACTTTTACAAGATTATGGGTTTTTTATAATATTGGCAATATTAACTTGAATATAATTATTTTGTTTCTTTCTTTTTTTTTCTGCCCTGCAGAGCGGAATGGTATTGAAGAAATGCTTTCCAGCCAATTGCCTTGGAGAGAGACACCTATTTTTATGCATCATTTATTGATCATGCAGCACGAGCAATTATTTAGTACATTCTATTTTTTCATAAAATTTGCTGATGCCAAAGCTTTGTATTAAAGAAAAAGTGAAGAAATAAAAAAACCCTTTTAATTATGAAATCTTATTCTGTGAGAATTTTATTATTGTTGAACTTCCTGTGTTAGTACTGACAGCCTTTTGTAAACTTTATAAGCTGCTTTATTTTCTTTGAATGGTTTAATCTTTACAGATCTGTACTCCTCTCCTTTCATTTTGGGACACACAAGGTATCGAGTGGAAATCTCACACAGTGCTGTTCTTGCGATGCCACCCAGCACAGGGCTGACTAACAGGGTGTAATTACCGATCGCTCCAGACAGCTTGATAAGAAAAAAAGGTTGGGCCAAGCTTCTAGTATATAATGGGCTTGCCTTGACTTCAGATGAAAACTGACTTGAAATCAGAACATTTTTCCCATTTGTCCTTCTGTAACACTCCTGTGTCACACCAGGAGGTTTTTTGTCTCCGGGTGAGGCATGGCTGAAGGTTTGTAGTGCAGTTCTCTCAACATACAAATCGTGAACATTTTCTGTCTTTTGCTTTCTCCCCACCCTTAATTCTGACAGAAGTGAAGCAACTCTAAACTACTTCTTCCTTCTTAATACCAAGCGTAAAAGTAGTGTTTCCGCTCGCTGTCATCTGTGAAGCCTCCTTTCAATATTAGTGAAAAGGGTAAGTTTTTGTTCAAATTCAGGTCATGAAAGATTGATAATGGTCTTTAATACAGAAACTCAACACAAACGTGTCCCTTCTTGCCATGGCTTTTTTACTGGTGAGGAGGCTGAGGGAAAAGATCTCTCACTGCTGTCCTCACTCAGGCTGTTTCACACAAGTTTACTTATGCAAGCAGCATATGAGTAATTTCACAACAGTCAGTTAAAACATGCGGACCTGATTCACAGCCAAACACTAATGCTTGAGTTAATGAGATGTATAGATGAAGGTAACAAATCGGTAAGGAAAATATAATTGATAGAAGTTAACACTTACTCTGTTTTGGTTGTTTTTGTTACTCTCGTATCAAGATGTAGACATTTGAAACTTAATGCCTTCTAATTTAATTAAATGAACAGAAAGAAACAGCTTTACTGTAAGATTTAATTTTTTATGTACTGGGAAATAGAGGATTTAATTTAATTTTATTTTTATGTATAGGCACTTTTAGAATTTAGGAACACAGCCAGAGTCTACATTAAAATAGTTTCTTACTTCTTATCTATCCAGCAGGCTTCAGCTGAGAAGGCAGCTTTTATAATAAGAAATTAACTACGTGATAGCTTCAGTACATTTAATAGAATTATTTTGCAGTGTGTCCTTGTGATATTTTTAAAGAAACATGAAAACAATCAATAGAGCAGTAAGTGCATTTTGAAAGACTGGAAAACCCCACTGAACTTACTTATGAAGAGAAAAAATCCCTCAAACATACTGCATCTGAGGACTGTGTCCTGGTAAAATACCGCGTTTGTCAACGGAGCGTTGCTGCCAAAAATAGAGGAATGTGGTTAGAGCATGATTCAGGGTACGGGCCATGAAACAAAAGGGTAACTTCCCCACCACCACCACCATCCATCTCCCAGCAGCAGTAGTAAAATTGAAAAGGTTGTGAGTGTCTCCTGAAAGAAAAATCCTCAAGTGCTTTTTGATGCTGTTGGGAGGGATGCGCAGGGACAGCCCAAACAGCGCAGTGACGCAGATGCGAAAAGCACCACAAACAGTTCCAGTTCACGTTTCTTCTACAAAACAGCAGCAGAAGGAGAAGCTGAGGGATACTGGGAACAAAGTGGTTTACAGGGCTTCTCATGCATCTCCCTCTATAGAGGATTTAAATAACCCAGGGCCATCTTTTTTAATCTTTCTTTTGAGCCTCTAACAATTGTCTCAAGAAAATGTTAATAAAACTAAAGGCAGTATCTGCTAGGTTAATTACAGGTCAGGCCAGTGCTGTGAGTTTATCCTGTTAATGAAATAAATGTATTCAAAGATAGATTCTGCACCATCCCAGAAACTCCATTTTTTTGATTCTGGATAAACCCAAGGAGGAAATTTGCAAAGTTTTTATTATCAGCCGTGCTTTTATATAGCCACATGTGAAAGATGAGTAATGTTACGCTCATATGCATAGTCGTAATAGTGAGAGAAAAGAAGAGCTGGTCCCTCTTTCCAGATGTTGCACAGCTGGCGGGACTGGGCTGACAGAGGGGTGTAACAGGGTGTCGCTGTGCCTTGCTCAACAGCTGGCTTCGAGGAAAGGATGCTGTATGAAATAATCCTGCTCTGTTGTTCCCTAACCGAGAGGGCGCCTAAACAAACTGTCTGAGATGGGGAGTGCTCTGGTCAGATTTCCGCATTAAGAAGTCATTGTGCCAGAGGAGCTGTGGAGAGGGACTGCAGCTTGTGGCAGAAGATGGCCCTGATTAATGACTGAGGGCATGAAAATACTTTCAGGTGGAAAAGGAACCCCAAGTGAGACTTAATCCTGATGCACCTGCAGTGCTATAAGCAATGCTGTGTCTCCTGAATTTTTGGCCTTGGTGTGGGCCCACATCTGTAGCATCCTATGGTATGTATAAAGATCAGTTCCAGGGTAGGGTGTTTATTTTCAGACTCAATTCTCTGAAAAGTTCTTTGTAAGTATATAATGAAGAATAGTGGCTGAGGGAGTGGCACTAGGAAGGTGATCATTCCTCTGTACTCGGCTTTGGTGAGACCGCACTTTGAATACTGTGTCCAGTTTTGGGCCCCTCTCTACAAGAAGGACATTGAGGTGCTGCAGGGGGTGCAGAGGTGGGCTGCAAAGCTAGGAAAGGGTTTGGAGCATGTGTCTGATGAGGAGAGGCTGAGGGACCTGGGGCTGTTTAGCCTTGAGAAAAGAAGGCCCTTCTTGCCCTCTACAACTTCCCTGAAGGGAAGTTGTAGCGAGACGGGAGTTGGTCTATTCTCCCTGGTGACAAGTGACAGAACAAGAGGAAATGGCATGAAGTTGAACCAGGGGAGGTTCAGGCTGGATATTGGGAAGCATTTCTTTCCAGAAGGGTTGTCAGGCATTAGAATGCCCTGCCCAGGGAGCTGGTGGAGTTACCATCCCTGGAAGTGTTTAAGAGCCGGTTAGATGTTGTGCTTAGGGATGTGGTTTAGTGCTTTTTGATAGGGCCAGGAATAAGGTTGGACTTGATGATCTTGAAGGTGTCTTCCAGCGAAACTCTTCTGTGATTCTATGAGATTGCTGAAGGATATGAAGGATTCATTTTCATGTATGAAAACTGAATGCATGCTTCCTGTTTGTTTTCCATGACTGAGGGATAAATCTTGATCTTCCTTGCTAAGTGCAAAATAGGAAGAACAGAATCATAAGCTGAATTTGGAACTGTGGATATTTCTACTTGTTCTTAAAATGCATTTATTCAGTAAATTTACCAGCTAGACCGACGCCACGCTTTTAAACAAACACCAGCAATTTTCCACATTAAGATGAGTGTAGCAGGTCACTGTGTCCTGCTGCCTTTGTTTCTCAAGACGTTAAGCTGTGGGCAATGACACCGACCTGGTTACTGGAGTACCTAAAGACTGAGTGTTGAAAAGCACTCAGCAGCAGCTGGATTTTCAGCCCTGGATGGGTTGCACTGGAGAGATACATTTAAGATAAGAGTGAATGATGAGTCCCAGAAGTGGTATTGAAGCCAAGAGATTGATACTTATATGGAAACGTGCAGCCTCCCTGGAGGTGGGTGGCTTAAATTTCTTTCGCCAAGAAGCAAGAAAACATCACAGTAAAGAATTTTAGAGGTGTTGGATATACAGTGCTTTTTTCCAGGTTACTTTAAAATATTTGTTGTCAGGTGACCTGTCTGCCTGTTGATTAAATCTCTCCCTTGAATCTGCTAAAGTCTGGGCACACACAGAGGAAATGACGGCCTGGGCTGTCTGCTTCCTAATCCCTTGTTTGATTTTTGTGTAATCCAAACAAAAGCAACACCAAGCTTTTAGAATCCCCTTTGTTTCATTTCAACACTGGCTGTTCAGCGTGTAACATTTCAGTGGGTGGAGGAAAGGGAGATGAAACATCTAATATCTGTGGCTTATTTTAATTGCAAACTGAGACTCAGTCATCAAAAATTAAATGATCCTGACCCATAACACGTTTCAAGAAGAATCTTGAAATCAGTTTTATCTGGTATAGTTTCAAAGTAGGTTCAGGTTTTTTTGTTTAAAGACAGACTATGATCAGCTGGAAGTCAAAGTTACAAGTTTGTACTCAACCTTTTATTTATTTATTTATTTATTTATTTATTTTAATATTGCCCAGTTTTAGAAACCTGTAAATTTGGCAGAGCTTTCTGATCCAGAAAGTGGGTGTTCATCATCCCCCGCTGACGGCTTCTGCAACTTATATTCCAACACAGTGCACTTCTTCTGAATACCTGGATATACACTTCTGGCAGAATGAGCAGTTCACTCCTGTGCAATGTAACTGCTGATTTCACTCTTGTTTCAGTTAGCTACAAGATTAAATATAAATTAATTTGCTTATGAGAACTTCCCCTTCTCACTGCAAATGGTGGAGTGAGCATGTACTGGATTTTGGTGATAAGACAGGTTTGGAGGGGGGTTAGGAAACTGGCAGCAGATCCATTGCCTAGCTTCAGTTTGCTGCTGTTCTTAACAGAGACTTGGCCCGGGCATACAATTGTTGTGCATCTCAGGCTGGAATTTGCTGCAAATAAGGACGGCAGCTTCCTGTCACCACTTGAGAAATGAGTTTGCATGGAGCCCAGCTGCAGTGTCCCTGGCTCTTCCAGCCAGTGCTGCTATGGGGCCTCTGCTTTGATAAGTGCAAAATTCATCTTTCCTTTTGGTCTTTCAACAATTCTACATGTTTGACTATAACTCTAGTGTTTGATTTTGTTTTGGTTTTTTAATTCCTAATAGGGATGAGGTGTTTTCTAAGCCTGTATCTTTTGGGTAAGTGGCGAGGGAGTAAAGGTGTTTTGGACAGTGGCAGCTGAATTCTTCTTCCCTCCTATCTTTTGTATATTTAAGAAGAGCATAGGCTGGACTCAGTATTTGGCAAAGAAAGGAGATTTTAAGCACCTACATTCTGCCAGGGCTGAAATTGCAATCCCCTAAGCATCCTGCTCCACTGATGCCTAAAACAAGGCACCTTGGTTTGCTGAGTGCCTTCTTCGTGAACTTGGAAGCTTTCCAGTTGCCTACAATTTGGCTCATGGAGCTGCCTGGCATATTGTAATCTAAGCAGCCTTGCTCCCAGCTAATCCCCTCTGGGATAGAGAAACAGAGTAATGAAATGTTTTGGCCAAGGGCCTCATCTGATAGATGCTTTCAGAGAGAACTGTTTGTCCAGCAGTAGGGCAAGGCTCCTTGCAAAACATGTGTGGGTTTGAAGAGCCATGGGAACACCAGGCCACCAAGGGGAAAAATGAACTTCTATTCTGTACTCTATCAACAGCCACCTGGTGCTTGTTTCAGGTATCACCAGTGTTGGAAAAGAGCGTTGGGTGTCCTTTGATTCTGTGTGAGGAAATACATAGGTGCCTGTTGCTAAAAGATGACTCCATGCGGATGGAAGTTGCTTGAGCTCTGGAGGAGGCTGAGATCTGAGCAGCACCAGCTGGATGATCCTTGGTTATCTCTTTGCTCAGCCTGCTCATTCCTTTCAGCCCCATGCTGGAGTGCTTTGTGCTGCTGCATGGTGTAGGGACATGGACAACTACCAAAGGTTTCTGGGTTTCTCAAGGAAGTAGTGCTTGCTTTAGAAGGCTGCAAACCGACAGCAAGCATCAAGTGTGAAACTCCAGCCTGCCCCAGCCTTGCTCAGACTTGACCTGTTTTATCTGAAAGAAACTTTTGAGGTGGGATTGTTCACGCATATGGAGAGCAGATGATTTGAACTGGCAGGGGAGCACAAGAACGGAGGTGAACTATTTCACATGGCTATTACTGGTTTGTGTTAAAGAGTGGCTGATTCTTACCTGCGTACTGTGTTTGTGTTCAGCACCTGCATACAAGGCTGCTTTACTCAGATCATATGTTGTTTGCGTGTGTTCCTAATGAGGTTTTGTTCTACCTCTTGTAGGCAGTCACTTCTTTCATCGTAACTCTCTGTCCCCTCGAAGCCTGGTCTACGAGAGCGAGTTCTCAACCATCGAGCCTGCCTTGGACATGTATGATGAGAACAAAACCTGAAAGGAATCCATGCTCCTTCCTGGCCCTTTTTCCGTTTTTTTCATTTCTCATTCCTATTGTTGTGTACTCTTTCCATGGATCTCCTTTGTCTGAAGAAGAGCTGCTTTTTCCAGAACACGAACCCGCCTTCTCGATTGCAAAGCCGAAGACCAGCTGTGGTGGTTTCTGAGGGTGGCATCTTTAAGCTGACAAAGAGTTGCGCGCAAGCGAGATTGTCTGATGGAAATTGCTGAGTAACAGCATGGGGAGCTGTGTCGGTCCAGCCGCGCCGATGCAGAAGAAGTTTTACGATGGTCCTAAGAGTTTGTGTTGTACTGCAAATGCATCCCTTACACAGGCATCTGCTGTTTGCATTTTTTTACTTGTCCAGATGCTTGGACAATGTCAGAAAGGGAACTGGTTGTAGAAGAGATGGCCAGTGACTGGTAAAAGCACTCGTATATCTCAGTCAATCCATAACCTTACTGTGAAATAGCCCCTTCTGAAAGGGAATTTTATAAGTGCATTGAGTTTCCTACAACCCACGTAACCCTGGACGATAGCAAGCCAGTCTGACGGTAAAGCTGAAGAGAGGACCTGCATTTGCAGAAAGATTTCAAGGAACTTGATGCTTGTGTTTTTTCTCCAATTTGATTGAAACAGGAGAAAAATGGTCTACACAGAATATACTTCTGGTCCTTCCATGTGCTCAAGTCGAGTGACTCTCTTTTTATAGAGAGGACATTCACAGAACCAGCACTTGATCTACCTGAAAACCATTAGACTTTTTGAAATATGCAGGAATCTAGTTAGCTTTCTTTCTCACTTAACCTTTTTTTTTTTTTTCTGGGGGGGGGGTGGCTAAAAAATCCACCAAATTTTTCACTGAGGTTTTTTAAAAGCCAGCATGTTGGCATTACACAGAGAAGAAAAGAGGTAAGCTTCTTATCCCATTCTCCCATTGAGATCTGCAACAGTTAAATAACAAACACGTCCTCTAAGCCGTGTTCTTTCCCACTGACTTCAATAACGGGAATACAGAAAGAAGAAGAAGAAAGGAAAGCAGCAACCGCTTTGACATGCTGCAGGAAAAATCGATTTTTACCGGTGGGTGACAAAAGTGGTGGGGAAATGAATATTGTTTGCAAGCTTCTGAATGAGTAATGAAGAAAAGGAGAGCAGGAGAGGGACCTCTGTAGTTTAGTCGTCCACAGTGTTCCTCAAATGAGCAGACATGGAGGAGCGAGCATTTCTGCTCCACCTTTTCCTACCGGACAATGCGTAGCTGTTTAATGAATGTTCGGATTCTTCTCCATTGCAGTCTAAGTTCCTGTAGGTGTAGAAATGCATTTGTGTCCTTGTAATGTGAAACAAAGCTTCACCCTCTGTATAGGAATCCTGAGAAATCAGTTAAGCCAAAAAGAAAGGTAAGGCATACCCTGCCATGCTTTAATTTCATCCACTTTTGCTAGAAGCGGGGGAATTTCCCTTCCTTTATTATATTTTTTAATTGTATAGCAGCTTGCTTAACATATATCCCTACCTGAAGTGTGGTTTAGCTGTGTCTTTAACACGGACGTTTAAGAGAAAAAGAAAAACCCAGCTCTGTATAGTGAGGAAATGATCCTCTTTGCCGAGCGTGCTTTGACTTTTGTTGCTGTGCATCAGCTTTATTTAATCTGATAATTCAGGAGTGGGTGGTGTGAAGTGCAGGGAGGTTTTTCTCGTAATACCCACGTTTATATTTATGAAATGTACTTCAATTGTCATTCAGCTCACTCTAGAAAAAAAAAAGCTTAAACCCCAAACTTTTTAGGAGCACAATTTCAACACCCATTTTCTCCTCCGAAGCAGAAGGGAAGGTGCCCGAAACCAGCCGGCAGTGGCTGGGGTGGCAGCAGGCTGCGGCCTGCACCCTTCCTCTGCCTGCGGATGTGCAAACGGGGCAGTTCCCCGCGGTGCTGGCGAGCTGGGGCACAGCTCCCAACCCCGGCCTGACTGAGCTGCGCTCAGGCCTGTACGGAGCTCGGGGGTGGCAGAGGGGCTGATTGAGCAACCCCTGTTTTTGTCGTTAAATCTGCAAGATCACAGCAAGCGGACACGTGAGAGCGGGGCCTTTCCGAGAACAAGTGCTGGGGAGAAAAATCACCATCTCTCTGGGATGTTACAGGGCTTGTTTTGACCCATGGTGGGCGGTCAGGTTACAACAAACTGACAAACACCTGGGTGTTTGTAATTAAGTACAGAAATGTCTGAATGTCTCCAACGAGAGTGCAACAGCCTCCCCTGTGCCGCAAGCCCTGGCACCAGCACCACAGCGACAGCGCGGGCTGGGTGCAGAGCCCTGGCAGTGTAAGTGCCTGTGGTGGCATCGCACCGGGTGCGGGTGCTCTGAGCAAATCCTGCATGGGGCTGGCTCAGCCCGACGAAGGGATTTGCCCTAAGGCCACTGGGAACGTCACCAGGGTGCAGTTTCTGCACGAAAACAATCCTGACAGTTTCTCAGTTCGAGCTGAGACCATTTGCACCAGACTGTACAGGGAAGCTAGAAAAGGCGTGGCAATGAAAAGAAACATTAGGAAGTACAAAGCCCCCAAAGACAAAATAATAATGTAATTTATATTTTCTCAAATCTCCTTGTTTCTAACCTATCATCTTGGTTTTAACAAGAGGAGGGAAGATTTGCCTCTGATTTTGGAGACCAGGGACTGGCATAGTGATAATAAAATGGATTTGTGCTGTAGCATCTTGGATAAGGGAGCTGACAATTATAATTGATGTCCTGGATTTGGAGAATCTTGTAACGCTGGAAAAATTAAAAGCTTGTTCAAACAATTGATCCCTGCCTGCATGCTGGGATGTGCCATAGCAGACCTCCTTCTACTTAGTCACATTTAGGATGGGGAGAAGGCACCGCAGCAACATGGGTGATTTTTCTGGGCTGTGCTGGTAAGTTTGAGGTTTTTCTTTTAATATTAATCAGTATATAAAAAGATGATCATCATTGTTTTTGTTCCGCTGCAGTAGTGCTGTGTATTGTTGAGTCATTTCATAAAAGTAAAGTATACTGCAATCTACCAAGAACTGTAAGTGCCAGTAACTTGGAAAATAATTTTTAAGGTTAAAAATGAAGTGCTTTTTAATGGAAAACATAAATTTTATGACTTCTACATATAAAAAAAAGCTTTTATCAACGAGTGTTCCCCTGAACAATTTCAACCCTAGCAATTCACCTTCTCTTTCCCAGCCTCCTGTTCTATGAAAGTTTTGCATGTTCCCATAAGGCATTTGTAAAATCAAGGTTTGCTTGTGTTCTTAGAGGATAATTGCCAGTAAAAAAAACAGACTGTAAGTGTGCTTTTTACCTATAATACTAACATTAAGTATTAAATCTGAAGCATGTTAAAGTTTACTTAAGACACTCATGATTACTCCCTCCAGTGAGCTCATGTCTTGACATCTGTTTGCACAGTCCCTTTGCTTGCCTTGGCACCTGAGGATGCTATAGGAATAGCCAGATATCCTACATAAGCCAAAGAAAGACCAAAAAGATTTAAACAGATATGTTTAGGACTATATTATGAGATTTTTACACATCATCTGTTTTATTTAAACATGCTCATGTAAAACACTGCAAAGGCTTGGGACAGCCAAGAGCTTTACCAGCTACTGAAAGACTGAGAGAGGTCTGCAGGAGGCAAGGGTCATGCTGAGGCTCCAGGACTTGTTTAGCCTAGTTTAACTTTAAGATAATGCCACCATCACAGGTCATGAGCTGAAGGATGAAGGCACCAGGGTCTAGCTGAGGTTCAAGGCAGCTCTGCAGCCTGATTACTGGAGAGTGAGTTGACTTAATTGTTAAAAAAAATGTGTTTTTTTATGTAGATCATAGTAACCTGTTTTTTTACAACAAAAGAAATAGCACAGCAGTACACAAGCCAAGGCATGGTGGGGCAAATGCAAGAGCCATTGAGCTGCTGCCAGGCCTGTGGGGTGGGGAAGGAAGAGTAGAATGGCTCAGAGTAGGGACCCCAGGAGACACCTTGAACCTCACGAGTGAAGCTTTCACTCCTTTTTCACTCCGTTACACATCCGTATGTGACCTAATTTTCCAACCTGAGGCATGCTGAAGAGTGCGTGATGTGCCATGACAGCTTGCATATGTGTTGTTATATTTAAAGCTGTCTTCACTTTTTTCCCTTCCCTGCTAGACTTGCTGCCCCGCAGGGTACTGCCCTAAGGGCTCTGGCACACTGGGTGGAAACCGCTGAGCAGTGGAGGGAGGGAGGGGGAAAGATGCTGTAGTTAACCAGACTGGGGGGAAATCAGGAGAAAGGCAGACTGTACTTCTGCAGGTTGATGCTTGTCTCTGCTTTGTTTCCATTGTCTTTGAAGTAATCAAGGAAAAAAAGTGGTAAACAGCCCTTCCTCATGGGATGTAGTGACAAGAGAGGGGCCCCAGCAGGGATTTTGCTCCCAGCGTGGGTCCACAGTGCTGTATAACCCTCAGTCAGTGAGCTCCTGACTCAACCAAAACCTTGACCTCTCAGGGGCCAATCAGGTTTACCTGATGCTTGTGAAGTGCTTTGGGGGGATGAGAGCCACTCACGTGAGCCTTTGCAAAGCAGCACTAATTGCCACCTTTTTATCTATGTCAGTTTTTTGATTCTTTCATTCACCTACTCTTTTTAAGAGCCTGTAATGTTCACAAACGCTCTTAATTCTTCCCAGTTAATCTCTGCCCTTCCATCCCATTAATTACTACCAGTTTCCTCCTCCTCCCAAGAGCCGGGTGAAGGTCCCTGTTGTGCAGGCACTGCTGTTCTCATGGCCACCAGCATCTTCTTCAGCACTGCACCATCACCATGCCAGCCAGCCTGCCCCTCAAAGGGGATTCATCACTCCAAACCAGCATCATGGTTCGTGGAAGCACAGAGGTTCCTGGTGGGTTGTTCCTGGCCAAAGCAGGCTGTGTGGGACATGCACTGTTGTTGGGGGATGCTCATTCTGTAGGTCCCTGCATGGAGCATCCTTTTGCTCCTCAGCCCACTAGCCTCATGGAGATGTCCGGATGAACAGAGATGTGTAGGTTGCTCAGTAACGTCTGAATATTTATTCTTTTTATGGCAATAATGTCCAGAGTCTCTGGGCATGAGGGGCCTGTGGTGTTGCCCAGAAGTACTCCATTACCTAATGAGTTAATAATTAAGTATTAATATTCCTGCAGAGTAAGACGCACATAGGGTTTTACTTGTTGAAAGTTGAAGCTATTTAGAGTGATTTAATAGCGAGGCTGAGTGTAACACAAGCTAGTGTCATGCAGTTGGGACTGGGGTTTCACATTCCAAAATTCTTTTGGGTGCACACACAGAGGCTCCCTCATTCCTGCCAGGCACAGGCTTTTCCCTTCCCCACTTGCATCCACCTGCAGCTCACTGTGGCCAAGCCCCTCAGGAGCAAGCAGCTTTACAGTCCTTGCCCTGAGCTCAGCTGTGTACGTTTGCTGTGCCATTTGCCCTTTTTTTCTACTTCCCACATGCTCCGGGGCTCATCTTTGCTTGGCTCTAACATGGTCTTCATCTGCTCAAAGCTGTCAGGGGAACAGGAGCTGTTAATTTCCCAACAGTGCAGCTCTGCTGGGTTGTGGTTATGGCATCACATCGCTAGATTTGCTCTCGGTTTGTGCCTGTGTCTGTAACACCCTCTGGCTGTTTCAGGCAGTAAAGGCTCTATCTGCCTTTGCACGTACCTGGTCTGCATTAGTGACCATCTTACAGAAAACAGCTCAACAGCTCAGCAACCCTTCCATGCTCCAGCACAGGAAAGCCTGGGCTTGAAAATAAAGTTGATGCTTTTTGCTGCTCTCAAGCCAGGAAAATTTAATAGGGCATCTGAGGCCGTTAAAGCGAATCTCCTGTTTGCAGGTTTGTGTGGTTCCTGCATCACAGCCAGCGAGGCAGCGTCCCAGCTCATCACCTGACTGGGCTTGCTTTGTGCTTGCACTGAAAAGTGCCACATGAAAAGAAAGCCTTCTCGGTTGCCACCACCAGGTAGTCAGCAGGTAGAGTTTTTCCTCCCCAGCACTGCTAAGATCTGTCGCACTAGTCCTATAACGGGGAATAACCTTTCCAAGCAAACTGAGCAATAGCATCGCTCTTCTACTTCTCCAGTCAGCCCTGCTGCAGTCTGCAAGTAGATGTTAAATATTAAAAGCTTCTCTGTATGACCGTGTCTATTCAGGATCACCTCCTTGAGGCCGTGGCTAACTATGCACAGAATCCACCGAAACGGGACCATTTTATCCCAGCAGAGAGGGGACACTCCAGCCTTTGGGCTTGGGAGACTGCAGCAAACAACAACCAAAAAAATTCCCCATTTCTGTGTGTGTAAAATGAAAAGTCCATTGCAACTGGCTTGCTGCGAGGTGGACCATACTGGTGTGACTACACAGGGGTCTGGCTGAGCGATGGGGACGCTGTGGGGACACAGGTGTGGCGGGCTGTGCGGTGCCCTCCTGACAATCAGATCTTTCCAGCCCCTGTGAAACGGTAGCTTGACAGCAGCAGAACTTCTTGACATGTTTTGATGTAAGTATAACACTGTATTGTAGTTACGTGGTATATGCCAATATGTTAATAGTGTATACCAATTAGTTAGGGTTTGCTAATGTACTATATTTCAATAAAAAGCAATTTAAAAATACAGAGTTGGTGAGCTTGGTGTCTCTCAAAATACAGGGGAATGAGAGCATCGCCCAGTGACTACAGTCCCTCTAATGTTTCTTCTATATATACAACTTAGAGAACATGTGGAACAACATTGTCAAAAGATTCATTTTCTTCAGAAAGAACTTTTCCCACTCTGCAGTAAATGCTGTTTTATTGTGCTGTGCCTAGAAATCTCAGGCCATTAGAGGCCATGTGGTTCAAAGTGCCTTATGTATACACAGGATACGCTAATCCCCCTTCCCACGGCATTTGCTGCTTGAGAGGTGGCACCCAGTGAGCAGGGACAGAGATAGTAACACAGAGAATGATCCTTCAGCATCTTGTCCCAGTGCTTGAACACTTCTGGCCACACATCCAGCCTTCGGAAACCACCATGCTGCTCCCAAACACAGCTGTGCCACCGGGGTGGAGGCAGAGCCTTGAAAGCTCAGCCAGCTAATAAACAGTTACATTACAGTAGTGTACAAAGGCTCCGGCTGGGATTAGGGCACCGCGCTAACCCAGAAGATAGATCATCCCAGGGTTAAAGGATTTATGGCCTAAAGAAAATACGACATTCCCGCCTTCCTGGAAGCTGGGCAATAAGCACAGGGATGGTAAATGTCAGTGTTTGCTGCTGTTGTAACACTTTCAGAGTTTGCAGGGAGACTCTCTAATGGTTATTAAAACAAGAACAGCAGTTCACTGAATCGCTGGGAAGCTGCTCTGTGGCCAAGAGATGAGCAGAAACTGCATCTCCTGCTCTCCTGATTGCTGCAAAGACTGTCCTTGGACTTGACCAGAAGTCCTGCGTGGGCTCCAGAGCTGCAAAATGAGAACCAAAATGAAGCCAGCTGCCAGGAGGGGGATGCCAAGGCCCCCCTGTTCTGGTCAGGCACAGGCTGGTTCACTGGGGCCAAATGCTGGAGGTGCATGTGCTTCACAGCAAAAAGAGTAAATGAATTAGCATCTCCCAAAAGAGGAGGCGAAAGCACCATCAACCCTGGGTGAGAAAGCTGGATGTGTCCTCACTGGGTGGGGTACCAGGGGCTGCAGGGGAGGGCAGCAGTGGGGACAGCAGTTTGGAGGAGGCTGTAGCCCCCCCGGAAAGCTGTGCTGGGAGCTCCCTGCCAATTAATTACGGTGTGTACAATCGGAGGGACCATTTAAATAATCTATCTTCGTTAATGGCAGCTTCAATGGGTCCCACGAGGCTGCACAGGAAGACAAAAGGTGGTGGTTTTAAACTAAAAGAGGGGAGATTTAGCCTAGATGTAAGGAAGAAATTTTTTACGCTGAGGATGGTGAAACCCGGGCCCAGGTTGCCCAGAGAGGTGGTAGAAGTCCTGGGGACATTCCAGGTCAGGTTGGACAGGGCTCTGAGCAACCTGCTCTAGTTGCAGATGTCCCTGATTACTTCAGGGGGTAGGACTAGATGAGCTTTTAAGGTCTCTTCCCACCCAAACCAGTCTGTGATTCTGTGATTTTTGACTTGCCTGATATTTTACCGTATATGCTCATTACTCTCGTCAAAGTCGAGCCGCTTGGCAAAGGTCTTTTCAGTGCCACGGAGAAGCAGAGCGCGGAGGTGAACCCCAACCGCCCACCGCGTACAGGAAAGCGGCACCGGGAGGCCTCCGGGGAGCGCGGGGCTCGAACCGGTGATTCCAGCGCTGCGAATCCGCTACGCTGGCACCGCCTCGCTGCCGTGAGGGGGCC
>WTSP01013210.1:0-16925 GCA_025331215.1 Actenoides lindsayi | reverse complement strand
CCTCCCGCCTCCGCTCCGCTCCGCGCCCGCCCGGCGCGTCCCGCCGGGGACCGGGCTCTGCCCTTGTTCCTTCACTCCTCTTGGCTTTCCCACGGTTACGATGGGGAGGAACCCCCCCTGACCCACTGTCTTACAGGGATTCACGGCCCCTTCCTTTCCCCCCCCCCCCCCCTTTTTTTTTTTTTTTTTTCTTTTTCTGGTCCAACGTTGGAGGGGCTGTGGCAGTTTTCTATCCCGCTGTGAAAATCTAATTGCTGTGGATAACACCACAAACCCCTTCCGAGCTCACCCCCGCTCCTCTGACAACCATAGAGGGCTGCTTTTCCCCAAAAGTGGCCGCAGGCATTTCCAAAGGACGGTTACTCATCACCTACAAGGACTAGTGTATTCAAAAGCTCTGGTTTGCTGGAGTTGCAATACAGAAAATGGCTTTTTTTCATTATTATTTTCATAAAACGTTTATGACCATAGATTCTCCTGCCCCCCCCCCCCCCTTTAGCTGGAAAGGAAACACATTCCGTCAGAGCCATTCCAAAGGCGCTAGAAAGAAGGCATGAGGTTGCCTTATATCCAAATGCTATATAAACCTGACAATTATGATTTATTTTCTTTCAAACAAGAAGATAGATTTCCACTTTTAATTAGTCATACTAAAAGTTTTACACTCTCCTCTCTTCCTACTAAAATAAAAGTTAATTAGGATAAACTAAAATAAGTTATTGGAAGCTACCAGTGTAAGGTCACTTAAAATAGTCCACGGTTATTTATAATGTCGAAATAAAATTTTCCACTGAACACCCTAACAAAGTTTCAGGTATCTGGCACAGCTGATTTTCAGTCTCCGTGCAAAAATATCTTTCTGCTGAACATTTGCACATTTGACGGGAACTTAGTACAGCCTGGAAGAGATCACAGCCCACAGCACTAGAATTTTATTTAAATGGTTATGGATAAATTAATAAAAGTACCAGTAATGTTTATGGACCTGCATAAAAGCTGGATGGGATTTTTCAGAAAACAAACAAAAAGAAAAGGAGTAATTCATATTATGATATATATAATCTGGAACATTGGCTTGGATTTGGCTGAAATGGAGAGCAACCCTGCTGCTCGGCTTTCCTCGGGTTTTATTTCAGAACTCCTCGGAATTTTAGCACCGGTTGCAAAATGGGTCATATTTTAAGATGTTAAAGAATTGTAGGAGGTTAGTGAAAAAATGTGCTTGCACGACAAATTGTGTCTTAGCAAACACCTTTGCTAAGTTTAAACAGTTTAAAAAAATAGGTTTTTCATTAGTACGGCTGTATTTGCTGCAATTTCAGTTGTCTTTCAGCTTTTTTTTCACTTTTAACTGTGTTATGAATACAGCCATAATTATATTGCTCTTGGACAAAAAGGTAATGTTTTAAAGAGAACTGAGTTTGTTTACTGTTACATTTATAAAACAAGGGCCCAGCACGCTCCCGTCGTAAGCACCCTATGCCCGAGATGAAAAAAGTCAGATTTGAAAGATTCTAACCTGGATGATGTTCCCGAAATAAATAGTTTCAATGCCAGTTTGTTGGGCTGGAATGTGCTGCAAATATGATGAATACGGAATTTATTTTGAGCTTCCCTATATATGTAAATAGCCTTTGTGAAACGGGAATAAGTGAATGGGTTCACTGGGTTTGTTATTGTATTGGGTATTTTTAGTCAGAGCGACTACAGCAGCGTCAGCAATTATTACTATAGTTAAGGACTTGCCAATATTCTCTTTCCAACATCTACCTTGCCCAAGTTTTTTTTTCTTCACTCGTGGAAATGTGCATTGAGCCAAAATGTGCGATCTTAAGTAAGCTGAATGCTAGAGAAGGTTTCACCTAAATTTCCATTCATTTCAATTGAGGCAAGATAAGCTCCAGTGTCTCTTGGCAGCACTTTACTTTCGCTTTGCTCGTAAATTGACTGTTTGCCCAGCTATTCTTTGCTTCTTCTTAAGTATGACAAATAGTAGCTCTAGATTTGCACGTTATTTGGTCTGTTAAGTAGGCATGTGGTAATGAGCTCTGTAACTACAGCATTCATAGTTAGACTATAGACTACTATGGTTTAACTACTGTGTCCCTGCCTCATTGATTTACAGCATAGATAAAAGAAGATTCTTTGTGTCACGAAATTAGTAGAAAGCATTTAATATTTCAGCACCATGCACTGGTTTTTAGCGTTTATAGTCCCCAATGCAAACATAAGCATAAAGGTTTGAAAGACAGGCTAGAAAATGATTACATAAGAAAATCAATCTTGAGAATAGTACTTTTTCCCCACAGTATTTTCAGTATGAAGTGAGGACCAAAAGCTGAGACTCTCACATTTTGTCTCAGGATTTGATGCCGACTTGGTCTGTGACCTCAAACAAGACTTTTGGCAATTTGGTATAAAAACGGGGTACTAACTATTACCAGATACTTTTTGAGAAATAAAAAGTATGTGTTAAATTCTTGGAAGGCCAAAGATCAGCAGGGCTCTGCATCTCTAAAGTGTGCCAGTAATACCAGGAGGAAAACTCTAAAAGCTGGTTAGAAACTCGCCGTGTCACTACTGAAAAACTGTTGGCTTTTCCGTGGCATGCAGTGAAACGCACGTTATACAAACAACAAAGTCAATAGTTACTGCTTCTGAATTTTATTTTTTTTTTCCCTAAATGGTGTATTTTCTGTCTGCAGCTTCTTATGCCCCATTGGAATCGTGGGCATTTCAATGAGGTTTAAGGCAGCAAACGACCATGTCACCATTGTGAAGCAAAGAAATGTGTCCTTGCTTGTCATAACAGCATTGCAAAAAGAAAGTTCGGCCCGTGCTTTCTGGCAGTAAAAACCTGAATGTGTAGTTCCATTAGAAAAGTGTATGGCTGGTCTTTTTCAATTTTTTTTCTTTTTTTCTTTTATTTTCTGCTTGCAACGTGAAAACTAAAAATTAACTGTAGAAAGTCGTCAGTGTCCTCTTAGTTAGGAAGTGACTGGTTTTTTTTTTTCATGGCAAGACTGACTTTGTCCCATCTATTAATCCTCCTCCTGACTTCTGTGTAACTGATTTCAGAATGAGGAAAATGTGGGGTTTTTTTCCTTGAATGAATTCAAATAAAATGAAGATATTGTTTTAGAGATATAAAGGCTAAAAAAAATGAGAGCTTAATATTTTTTTAATTATTATTTAATTATTTCAAAATATATAAAGCTAGCATGAGCCAAAAACTTCAGTTATTTTTTCTGGTGGCCTCAATGAAAACTGGTTCTCTTGACTAACTGTGTGGAAAGGGGGTGATAAAACTGTTTGTAATTAAAAGGGTTTTATACATTTGGAACCTTGCAGAGTCCCTAAATTTTGCATGCTGTTTTTTAAGAGACTTTTTAAAGTGCACTCTGGCCTGATACAAGCTCCATAAAGCTCACACAGAAGATACTACAAGATATAAGTCAGGCTCGAGTAGGAGAGGTTGTTTTTACTGCTCCCAACCACAAGCACACCACCAGACCCTTGCATTTACTCCCCCAGTGTTGTAATGGTGAGGATTCCCATTGTAAATCAGTTCTCAGTAGCGTGACAGAAAAAAAATTCATGTTCTTTGTTCCTAACATAAGTCTTGAAGCTGAAGCAATAGAAAACCACCAAATAGTGGTAACTTACTCTACAAATGATGAAAACATACAACAGTGAAAGGGGAGATGCTGTCTACAGGAGTGAAATAGAAGAAGGAAGTGTACAGTAATGGCAAGTGTAGAGTAAACATAATGGACATAACAAACCCACTCTTTGAGGAACGATAAGAATTATTCAATTTCTGCCCTTTCTTTCCTGAAAATTCACTCAAATGATGAACTAAGCATAGTCAGGCCAGATCAGAGGATGAAGAACATAATCGTATTTATGGTATGACATAATCTGGTCCTGAAAATGCTGAGCATCCTGGGCATGTTTTAGCGTAATATATGTGTGTCCCACATCAGGTGTGGCCTTCAGACCACTGGTGTGTGGGGCATAACACAGGATCAATCCCTTAGCTGACTGTTGTGGAGCTCCAAGTCATGAAAGGCAACAACCTCAGTCCCAAAACAAGCCATAAGAGCAGATGACAAAACATTAGACATCACAGGAATGATTCTGTCTGGTAATAAAGACAAAGATCTGGCAGAAAAAAGCATAGGTGACGCTGCCAGTGGTATCTGCAGTTAAGCTTGTCTACTACTTTTCTGTATAAGACCTTGTTTTCACTCACGTAACGTTGCCAATTTTTAACTAGTGTTCAGGATGAGCTTTTCAATTCTGAGTATGCCTCAAGCTGAATTTTTTGGAAACTTCCAGCAGAATTACTTCTGCTGCTTCTAAGATCGGCATTAAGAGAAAACAGAGTTTCACAACAGTTGAAAATTTCTTATAGTCATCCCAATATCTATTTCAGAGCAGGGATGGGAAGTTTTACTAATTAGGAAAGGAATAAGAAGGAAAAAAAAAGATAAGTTGCTTTTGTTGCCCTTGACCAAAAGGATCCACCCGAACTTGGCCAAGTTAGAAGCTGCTGAAAATTGTTGAGGTTTTTCTTGCGCGTGCTCAGTGCAGATGGAGTAGTTGGCAGCTAAATTTTGCAAAGCCTCCATAACAGCGCTGGGCTTGCTAGACTGGATTGAATCTGTAGTCAGTCTAGTCTGACCAATATTCTTCCTGACAGTAGGCTACACTGTTTAGAGGAAAGGATAAGAAACTCTAGAGTCAGCAGATAGATACGGGATCTATTCCTCCTTTACGGTCTCATCCCAGTTAATAGTAGCTTATAAAATATGATCAGAATGACTGTCAGCAGTTCAGTTTTAACTTGTGTCTCTTAGAAGTCTATAATTCAACCATAAAAATTCCTTACAGGCTGAAATCTGGCTTATACTATTAGTTCAGAAGTCAAAATTCTATGTGGATTTTTTTTTTTTTTAATAGTCTGTTTTGAAGTGATAGAAAAGAAAAAAGAAAAAATAATAATGTACAAATTCTGGACATTTTTTTCCACAACTCACTTCATAATTCATTTATGATAAGTATGATAAGTTTAAAGCTATTTTTTTCAACTGCTGGGCAGTCCCTAGGAGGAATATGAGTAATTAAACTCTTCACCATTAACACTAGGCATTCAAATGTGACTAAGATTCTCTGACCTTGGGATATTAGCAATACTATGATACTAGGAGCTTATGTGATGTAATACCAAAATAATGTCATACCTGTTAATCTAGCTTATCTTATAAATAATTAAATATTTTTTTAAAGGTATACATACTGAAAACCAAGGGAGAAATCCTTCTGTCCTTTCATGGCAAAAGTCATCGTGAAGACAGTCAAGCAATGTTTTCCTAACTTAAGCATAAGAAGAAAGACATAACCTGGAAGTATCCAGGAGGAACAAGTGAGACGTCCTCAGAGGGGGCAAAGCAGATTCAAAACCTCTCTTGGAAGACCACAGCATAACTATCAAGCTTCCCTTTGTAGTGGAGAAGATAGAGCAGCTCTTCCCATCCTTGGAATGCTTTCAAACATACTGCGCTTGGCACCCTGAGGTTAGCGTGATTTTTGAGCAGATAAAAGCCCATTACATGAGAAGGCAGATCCTAACACACACACACACCATTTTTTTTTTTTTCTTTTCTTTCTCCCCCCCCTCCCCCCCCCCGTTAGTAAGAAAGAAAGAAAAGCCTCATTCTGCCTGCAGTTCCACTGATTTCAATGGGAGCCTTCATGGAATAAGGTGCTTCACAGAAGAGAAGCAGAGGCAAGCCTTTAGGTAACTTGCTACTTTGGGTCACTCTCGTTACCCTTTCACATTTCCATGTCTAAATGCCCACCTTGCTGAAGAAAATGTGAAGTCTTTCAGCTCTTAATTTCCACTCCATTTTAAAGAGCTAGAATAATTCCTATTCTTAGGAACACGAAAACCATCTTCCACTGTTTTTGACAATCGAAGAACATGGACTGAGGGAATCAGAGGAAAGCTCTATTTGCTAAACACCACATGTAGATTACCACAGATAGTTTTTCTAAGGAAATTTATGACCTGTGTGGAGTAAATAAACTCCGTTTTTGGTAAAGAATCTGCAAGCCAATCATTCATGCTTGCTTAGAGACATTACTGTTCGTGTTGCTTTTATGTGGAAGGCTACAGTAAAGGCTGATGTTATGTCTAAAATAGACAGTTGGCAGCTCTGCAAAAGAAAAAAAAAAGAAAAAGAAAAAAAGGTGACATTTCTGACATTACTTATCGTGAGATTCTTGTTAGATTATGGCACATTCGCTCTGATTCAGGAAAGAAAGAAAAGATAATGATAGGACAATTATAATTCTTGTAACTAGTATGTTATCTTCATGCACGCACTTGCATGCCTAGCTACATTTACTGGCAAGTTGTGGCATTTTACACATTTGAAATAAACAGCTCTCAGTTTGTTCAAAATGTTTCGTTAAACTCTGAAAGCCATTTTTTTTTCTGTATCTCAGAGTAAATGAGAATGGGACAGACACTTTTCTTCTTCTGACTGCCCACCATGCACTCCTGTCATTGCACTCCTCAGCTCCTCTGCCTCTCCCCATTTTATGCTCTGGATCCAACAGAGACATAACTGTTTAAGGCAATGAAAATCAAGTGAGAAGAAGGAACTTTATTAAGTGTCTGTATATCTTGTTTTCACAAATATTAGTGTTTTTCATGTACAAGTAAGTCAGTGGCTTTCAGTGGTACCCTTCTTGATTTGAGAGGAGAACTGAGATATTATTATCTGTTAAGTGACCTAACTTAATAGATGCATGCAATTTATGTGCTTATTTTCTTTAGACCATCATATCTGAAAACATCAGTACAACCTTTAGTAAATACTATTCTACCTATGAAAGTATTCTGAATTTAAAGCAAGTAAGTGCCTTTCTGAGTGATGATCCCATGGCCTTAACACGCCCCACTGCACTTCAACACATAGGCTATGTAATGTCACTGGGGCTTTGCCTTCTCCAGAAAAATGATCTGGTTTTGATGAGGGCTGTAAAAAATAGTTTTCCACCCTCAGATCCACTCAAGTAGTAGTGGATGCCACACTGGTGTGGACAAGGTCAAGTAAGTTTATTGCTTACTGTAGCATATCATGCCCGTCAAGGGCTCATGGGACAACTTGCCTGTACAGGATTTGCCTTGGAGTGTATAGAAAAATTTGTTACAATAGCTGTTGAACTCGACTGACTTTGTCTGCACTGGAAGAACAGTTGTTTTCAACACTACTCCAAGATGTGCAGAGAGTGGGCGGGGATTTTGACAGCAGTTGTCAAAAACACGATGTTTGTCTGGGGTAGGTGCACGCCTACTGAAATATCAATGCTATAAAAGGCCCAATTCTGTAAACCTGGGTACGTGCAAAGTCTGCAGCGTCAGCATGGACTGTGACTCTGTGTGCTGATGTACACTTGCAGGATGGCAGATGATGAGCAGGATTTTTAATACATTGTCAGTTATCCTTCACATAAATATGGGATCCAGGGCCACAGAAATGATCAAAACTGGATGATTTTTAAGATTTAAAGAAAAGTTGTCTTTGATAGAACAGTTAGTAGAAGAAGATACCCGTGTTATAAGCAAGTGATCAATACTCTCATGACGTGAAGCTGATGACATAATATACAATGCTTAATCTTGCTGCCCCTTCATACACTATGTGCTCTTCTGTGCTTTTATGTGAAAAAGCATAAGAAACTCTTTTTGCCAAACCAGACTGGACCAGGTATCTCTTAATTCTTAGACACATGTTAATGATTGCCAGCTCCATGGAAGCATCATGAAATAAGTGGATTTTAATGGAAGTTTGGTTTGTTTTTTTTTTTTCCTGTGGAATTTATTTTTGCAATTGCACAAAGAATAGGCTAGCAAATGAGGAAGGAAACTGAAACAGAAGTTATTTTCAAACTAATAAAAGAAAATGTTATTTTGTACGGAACAACTTCTAGTTGACCTTTGCAATGAATAACATAAAATACTATTTTGGCCACAACTAGAACAAGATTTTTATAAGAATTAATGTTTCATCCGTCTGTCTGTCTGTCTATCTATCTATCTATCTATGCAGGATTTAAAAAAGACTAAAGGAAGCTTGCAGCTCACTCTCACTTACAATTGCATCTGTAAAACTTTAAACCTGGGCAAGGTCTTTCTCTACTGTGCTGGATGCCATTAGCATTAGTGTATTACCACAGAAAAAGAGTCCAAAGTAGATGGTGAACTTCATAAGAAATCTTCCGAAAGTCTTCCATCCCTCAAAAACTTTAATCCCCAACAAGAACCTGACTGTCACAAAACCCACTAAAATATATGAACTGTTCAGTGCACTCACAGAGTTGATAACAGTCAGAGTAATTTTTGATAATGACAAAATCCAGAGCTGTATTACATGGGAGAAAATAATTTTTGAGGAATTTTGAAACGGTGGAGAAATTTTGGACGGCACTTATATTTGGAGGATGATTTTTTTTTTTTTTTTTTTCATTGTCTCTCTTTTGTTTTTTTGGCATTGGTACAGATTTCTGACAGACTGTATGTCCTATGGCATTCACACGATACTGCACAAGTACCAGTCAGTCATTCTTTGTCCTTCCTGGCCCTGGATATTAGGCAAATGTGAGCTGTATAAATAAAATGGACACTCAAGAATCTAGATATTTTACAAATACTATGTAACAGAGGGGTAAAAAAAGATAGCAAGAATAGGGAAAGAATCTCTCCAGATTCAAGAATTCCATACTGGTGCTCTGTTGCAATTCCCAGAAAAATGTTTTAGCTGATCCCAGCTGTAATATTGGTTCCTTGGAAAGAATCATAGAATGGCTTGAGTTAGAAGGGACCTTAAAGATCACCAAGTTTCAACCCCCCTGCCATGGTGAAAGGGTGACCGGGTATGTCCTTTGGCTGATTTGAACACACTGCCTATAGTTTAAAATCAACATCTTAACTTTTTCATCGTTTATAAATGTATATAATTAATTAATTTTTAAATACTTCTGTATTTTCTGTCATGATGCTGAGTTGAAACTGGCAGAATGAAAATCGGAGAGAAACAGCAAAGAAAGAAAAAAGTATCCTACTCTGTTTCCCAGCTACAGAAAGCTTCCAGAGAAGCACGTTATACAAAAGCAAGACTGTTTAGAGAAGAGGTAAGAATATTCTCAGAATATTCTCCAAAAGAAAGACAGAACCATGTAATTGTACCCTTCCTTTAAAACTAGGTCTTACTGCTTCCCTGCGTGTTACAGATCACACGTTATTTCACATTGGACGCTTAGTGCTAAAATCTAAAATGCAAGGGCCAAGTTCAGCTCTTAGATACACACGCACAAATCCAATGAACTCAAAGAGAGCTGTGTTCATATGTTTAGCAATGGAATTTGGCCCTAAATATTTAAACATTTATTCGGAGGGAAAAAAAAAAAAAAAACAACACAAAAAAAAAACCCAACAAAACTTCTCTGATACATTTGTATTTCATATCTGACCTACACAGATCAGCACCACTGGGCACCCACGTTAATGGATAAAAAATGTTGGGGATCCATAAACTCAACATTCTACCTGCTCTGCATGGTCAAATAACATGAATTTGTTTCAGAACGTTGAGGAAATGAAATCCTTAGCAACCTGTGGCTGATGTTATTTATTCTGCAGTCCAGGAGTAATTTGATGCAAATTCCTGGCACTATTCCTATATTTCAAGAAATTACTGTTTTGAATGGCCTGGTTCTGGAAACTTTCATTATATTAATATGCAATCCAGAAAGAACTAATGTCCTCAGCTTATATTTCCTCTGCAGAGGAAAGCTCAGTGCTCTGGCTAATTCTCACTTATCTTTCAAAGGCTTGTGACAGGAGTCCATAATAACCTAAACATGTCATTCGGAAATGGTTAACCTGAGGATCCCACCTGCTCTCCACAGCAAAATGACCCCAGATGTATTTTTGTTAAAGATACAAAGGATTCAGAAGCCTGCAAATTTTCTTCAAGCAACATAATACTCCAACTAGTGTATCTAAGTAAACAATAACTATTCATACACGTTCTTTTCTTTGGACAAATGACAGCTAGAGGAGAGCTGAGTTGCAGTTTCATACACCTAAATTTGGTTGCCTACAATGTCAATGTTACAGTTAAGCTAGTTGTTCAAGCTCCCGTCATACTCAACAGTGATCTAAGGCTTGATTCACTTCCCTAAAATTTTTTAGTGCCATTTACAGATGCATTGGGCTACCAAAGAAATCACCATAGGGCTGGCACATATGAGTCAGAACCTATGTGAGGCATACGTACATAGCCCAGAATATTTGACATAGATAACTAAACTCAGCTCTAGTAAATGTAGTTGCTGGCTTCTAGAGAGCCACTCTAATGACCCAATATAGGTGTCTACTTTTGGATAAGTGTCTATTTCCCTGGGGTGCATTAGGAAAAGTGTGACCAGTAAGTTAAGGGAGGTTCTCCTCCCCCTCTACTCTGCACTAGTGAGACCACATCTGGAGTACTCTGTCCAGTTCTGGGCTCCTCAGTTCAAGAGAGACAAGGAACTACTGGAGACAGTCCAGTGGAGAGCTACAAAGGTGATTAGGTGGCTGAAACATATCCCTTACAAGGAAAGGCTGAGAGACCTGGATCTATTTAGCCTGGAGAAGAAAAGACAGAGGGGATCTTATCAATGTTTCTAAAACATTTCAGCTCTTTTCAGTGGCGTCCAGGGATAGGACGAGGGCCACAAACTGAAACACAGGAAGTTCCACCTAAACATAAAGAAAAACTTCTTGTACAAGCACTGGAACAGGCTGCCCAGAGAGGTTCTGGAGTCTCTTTCTCTGGAGACTTTCAAACCTGCCTGGATGGGATCCTGTGCAACCTGCTCTAGGTGAACCTGCTCTGGCAGAGGGGGTTGGACTAGATTATCTCCAGAGGTGTCTTCTAACCCCTACCATGCTGTGAATCTGTTATTCTCTGTGGATGAACCAAATTGGTTTTTTTTTTGCCTGAATGGACTATGTTGACTGGATTTCTATTAACTATAATTGGAACCTAAACACAACCTATGTGTAGACACCTAATTTTAGTGACTGCACATGTAACTGAAACCTACTCCTGGTATCGCAGTTGCCAGAATATATGCTGTTCTTAGAGAAATCACTATGCTTTTGGTTTAACAAGGGTTAAGCTACTTTGGTTGTGCATTTTGTGCAGCATGGTGGTTTCAGTTAAATGGTGGCAGGCAGGAGAGCAAGACTAATAGTCAGGTGTAATTACATAGATGATGAATGTCTCTTGATGTTCTTTTGCTTCAGTGAGTTCCTTGAGATCCATATGGACAATGTTTAGCTAAAGCTGCTACTTGCTCCCTAGCTAGAGGAGTCTGTGGCTACTAGTGTTGGCTCTTTCCCTTACTTGGGAGAATTGGAGCTTTGCCTCCTTTTTCCTGCTCTCATTTTTAGGTGACCGGAACATCTAGCCTACTGCCAGGGTGCTCTTTTCAGAGCTGCATGTTTTTTGGGCACAGTCAGCTTTGTAAGAAAGTCTCTGCAGCAAGACTTAAGTTCTTTTGTTTTTCAGTTAATTTTTGGATTTAATTTTTTTTTTTTGGCTGGAGCTCTCTAATCATAGAAGTTACCCTTGAATATCTCTGGCTATAGAGGTATAATGCAGGATGTTGCCAAAAAACAATGGCCATTGTAGGGAGTAGGCAGGAACAAAAGCATGTGCAGACTTACAAGTTCATTAATAATCATGGCCAGTTGGACCTTCCGTCCAGGTCTTGCATTGGTGCTAACAAGGTAAGTTAAGAATGAACCAGTACCAAGAAATTCTTTGCTGGTACAAATCATGATTTTGGTTTGCTCTGGCAGTTATCTTGGTTGAGATCAAACCTCAAGCGTTGCTTCAGATAATATATACAATTATTAGCATAAGTTTCCTTGATTGTGTGTGGAAACTCCCAACCTCATTTGTGGAAGCCATGGTTTTGAATAGCGTACAACAAACCAGCATTATTTAAGCTATAATCTCAGTTAGGGCAGAAGGAGTTGGTTGCTGGGAAGAGGACCCCTCTGAGTAGTTTTTCTTCAAGTGACAACTCAAATCAGTCAGGAACAAAACTCTGCTTTTATCCAATTTTCTATTTCATTCGTATGCTGCTTACTTAAGGGTGTGCCTGTGGTGTTGGCTTCTGAGAGGAGTGTTAACACATGTGCCAAATGACTATTACAGATTGAAGCTCTTGGTCACAACTGGATTACACAACACAAACTTCTATCTTCAAGATCATGGTGCTACCTAATTCTGTTTCTCCAGGTCTTTAATTTCCAAGCCTTGGAATTGCCTTAAATTCATTTTGGCACAGAATACATAATTGTTTTCATATTGTGCTAATCTACTCTCCTGCTTTCATCCATATGAGCCAGGAGTGAATAAGAGTTGGCAACTCCATACTCGACTATTATATTGCAGAGTACACTTTAATCAGCACCCTAATAAATAGCACACCCAATTAATTGGAACATTTGCCAGCACACCAGTGCACTTCCCTACCCTTCAGTGGCTGTAAATGACGGATAAATAGCATGCTCGCTGGTGTCTGTGAGCATTATTTGTTGTAATTAACAGGTATGATTTGGTGTTCGCTGGCATGTGTTTGTTCCCTCAGCAGCACTCAGCTCATTTTTCAGTAGGATCCCCGTTCCAGTGCGGTTGCAAAAAATAAAGGACAGATTTCCCTTTTGGTATTTGCTGAAATCATTGTAGTGCTTTTGCATTAAAAAAACAATGCAAGTATTCTATGTATTTCTGTGTATTGCTTTCCTGTATGGTTTTGACAATGAAGGTGATGATTTAATTAGCACGTTTCTGGTTTAATTAATAGGAGACTTTGCCATGCCATGGAATAATTTATAATAAAGGGAAGGATTTCTGCTACAGCTTTCTAACGCTACCTTTTTTTTACCAGGGGTTGCATGGTGGTTTGCTCTAAAGTGGTATTTCCTTGAGGGACATCGACAGAAGTACCATCTATTTTCTGAAACTGGCATATGCTATGATTTGCTGTGTGCATGTGACACTTTCTCTTATTTGGACTCTCTTTGCCAAAGAATTAAATAAAATTGAACACAGCAAACCTTTCTAATCCCTGCATTCCTCACTGATTGCTTTAATGGAGACTGAAAAAAAAAAAGTCATTGGAAGTAAGCGAACATGAAAAGGGAAATGGTACTGCAGAAATCTAAACAAGGGATCTTAAAAACCAGGATGGATATGGATCAGCAAAGGGTAGAAACATTGATGTAATTAAAGGAGAGCATAATTTGTGGGTTATCTGAAAAGAATTGTCCGTGTTGGCATTTACTTTGACTTGTTGGCAGAAGGCAAAGAAACCGCCCTGTACCACTGCATACGGTTCCTTATTAGTTGTGGCTTCTGCAGAGGCTCCGTCTCTTCTTTGGAGCTTGGAGGATTTTTTTCATTACATAATCTGGATACTTGAATTTTATTTTTTTTTAAGTAGATTATATTTTTTTTTTCTCTTGTGTGTGCAAATTCTCTTCGCACCAATGCTTCTATACTGAGGTTATTATGCCAAAGGAATGCAAGCATCTAGAGTAACAATGGTTCATTTTCCTTTAATGACTTTGTCGACAGGATGGAGACATTTTTGTGGTGTGATGAATTCACTCGGTCTCCCGTTGTGCTTTCTCCACATGCTTTGGAAACTCTCTCTCTCTCTTTCTCTGAGAATTGTGGCCATCCACTCCAGCAAGAGCTTCATTACTTTATATTCATTGTATTTAAATGACACCCCAGTGGTACTGACCTCCTGGGATGATTGATGTAAATTATATGCTATGTAGGGGAAAATAAAATCTTTTTCTGACTTTTTATGTTCTGCAGAGAAATAAAAAGTGAAAACAAATGACAGAGAAAATCAGGCCTATTCAAAGTGAAACTTTGTAAGCATTATGGTTTGAGTAGACTCCAGTTTGTAAAAGTGCTGAGACAGTTTAGAACGACCTTATGATTTGAAAGGTGACCTGAAAAGGGAAAAGAATTTTGTATGTGCCCTTTTTTGGTTCTGTATAATGCAAAACCTTGGATTTTTTTTTTTTTTTTTTCCACCTCTGTGAAGTATAGCAAGAATTCGGTCTCGAGCAGGGAGCAGCCACTGCACTTTAGCAGCCACACAAAGGCACAGTACTAGAAGGGACACTGTGTTCCTCGGTCCTCTTTCCTCCTCTCTTCTAGTAAATTTTTTGGTATTGATTTGAGATTTCAAAGCCTGTAGGTATCTGTCTTGCTCAGTTACTCTGCCAGGAGTTACCACCTGTAGAAGTGGCAACAGGGGGAATGTTCTTTCATCAGCCCAGCTCATCATCAGGCAGTAACTTCAATTCCCTTCCGAACTGGTAACCTCTCACTGCAGGTAAAAGGGGTTTGCACAGCAACAAACGTTTGTCAGGAAAGGTTCTGTCAGTGCTTTTTCAGGTCCCTCACCAAGCCACATCACCTCTATTCAAACTCCTGGAAGTTCCGTAGTTCACACTGGACACGCTCAACCACATTATCACAGTAATTCTGGAATTTGTATTAAAGATAGTTTGAGAAGGGCAAAGTAAAAGGCAGACTGTAACTGTGGAAGTTACACACCCTGGAAACCTTCAAAGAAAAACAAGATTTTGTGTGGTGGAGAAGGCACTAACAGTGACTCCATTTAGCTCTCTTGAACACATTTATTAATTCCAGTTTGTGCCATGGTGCAGGTCAGCCTCTTTCCTAACAAATACGCACGGGTACTTGCAGATGAGTGGAATGGCCGAACTGAACTCTCAAAACCCTACAATTAGGAGGTGTTGAAGACAGAAAAGGTTGAAAGATGAAAGGAAGTGTTCAAAGAAGAAAGGAAAGGTAGGTTAAATGATCCAGCTTGCCTAGTCATGCCCTTCCTCATCAACCTGTCGAGCTGACAGGACACAGGAAGAGGGAAGCCACTATTGTCAGGAATCAGAGAGAAAACATAATCCCTGCTTATAGATGGAAGAGATTTAACCACCCCAATGCATTTAACCACCCCAGTATAGAGTAGACCATTTCAGTTGAAAGGAACCTACAACAGCCACCTAGTCCAGCTGGCTTGGTCAGGGCTGACCAAGTTAAAGAATGTTGTTAAGGGCATTGTCCAAATGCCTCTTCAGCAATGACAGGCTTGGGACATTGTCCACCTCTCTATGAAGTCTGTTCCGGGGTTCGACCACCCTCTTGGTAAAGAAATGCTTCCTAATCTCTAGTCTAAACCTGCCCTGGTGCAGCTTTGAACCAATTTTTGCTGCAAGGTGGTGGTCATTCTCTTCTCCCAAGGAACAAGTATAGGACAAGAGGAAATGGCCTCAAGTTGCACCATGAGAGGTTTAGATTAGATATTAGGAAAAATTTCTTCACAGAAAGGGTTGTCAAGCTCTGGAACAGGCTGCCGAGGGAAGTGGTCGAGGTATTTTAAAGATACGTAGATGTGGTGCTGAGGGACAGGGTTTAGCAGCAGACTCGGCAGTGTTAATGATAGGACGTGATCTTAAGAGGTCTTTTCCAACCTAACCGATTCTATGATTGATAGTACGGCTGAAGAAGTACAGCTTGCTATATTGTAGCAAGCATCCACTGGTATTTTTCAGGGGTAAATCAGGTTGGCAGGCAGCTCTTGCGCGCAGCGAGGGGGGAAGGCTGTGTCTGTACCGTATTCCAACCCCCCTACGGTGCTGTAGCTGCAGAGGCGAGGGCGCGCTGGCACCTGCTCGGGGGCCAGACACCTGCGGGAGTGCACACCCCGCCCTGCTACCGGGGATCGGGCCGCCTCTCCCCAAACCCTGCCCGGGCTTCAACCCTCGGAGCAGCCCTGAAGCCTCTAATCGCCACCCTCCAGCGGCGCCCGGCGCTGAGGGAGAGGCGGGAACGGCCACGGCGGCCCGGGCCCTCCCCTCGGCTGCCGGGCAGCACCTGCGGGAGGCGGGCCGAGGAGAGCGATCGGGCGGGCGGGCTGACGGCAGCGGCTGCAGCCGGGGAGGAAGCGGCGGTGAGAGTCGGCCTTCTCCGGCTCCACCCCTCGCCCTGGGAGGCCGCGGCTGCCACACAGCAGATGGAGGCGGCGGCTCGCCGCGGCCGCTGTGTGGCGGAACCGGTCCCTCCCCTGCGCGGGCGGCGCCATTTTGCCCCCCCGTCGCAGCGTGTGCGCCTCAGCGCCGGAGCTGCCGCAGCTGCTGTGGCGGCGGCAGCGGCGGGGCGGGGGGCGGGAGCGAGTGATCGAGCGAGCGAGAGAGAGAAGCCGCCGTTTTTCGTCCCCCTCATTTCTTGCCTCGGTCCAGGCAGCGCGTGGAGGGGAAGGGACGAGGTTCAGTTCCTGCCCCTTGCTTTCCCCTTTCGGATAGCCGCACACGGGGTGGGGTAGTGGTGGGGAGCTGGGTGCCACCAAGCCAGGCTGTTCCTACCCTCCTGCCTTCCTCCTTCCTTCCTCCCCTGCACATCTCAGCCTCCTCCTCCTCATCCATCCATTCTCCATCCATCCATCCATCCATCCCCGGGGGGGGTGAGCTTTTGCGTGAGTCACCAGCCAGGGCAGGCAATTAGACAATGTGTTGCTGTTAACTAACTTCGCAAGGCTGCTCGCTTCTTTTTCTTGGGGGTGTGTGCATGTGTGCGTGGCCTTGAGAAATAACCTGGCAGGTTTCAGTCAGTGATGACCTGTGAAGAGCTGCTTGGTGGGAGGGGGCGGTGGGGGGGGGGGTTGCCTGTGGGCCTGGGGAGGGGGTTCCGCTCACTCTCCGTCGGTGTCGGTGGTTTTGCGTTCCGTGGGCCGAGAGGCCGGGTCCGGCG